>LOJH01038647.1:0-15005 GCA_001685095.1 Ellobius talpinus | reverse complement strand
TTCTGTCCATGTGTTGCTTTCATTGGTTAATGAATAAAGAAACTGCCTTGGCCTTGTTGATAGGGCAGAACTTAGTTAGGTGGGGAAGCCAGAAATGAATGCTGGGAGGAAGAAAGGCAGAGTAAGAGAGAGGCACCATGAAGCCAGCAGGGTCAGACATGCTGGATCTTTCCTGGTAAGCCACTGCTATGTGGCGATATACAGTTTAATAGAAATGGGTTATACTGAGATGAAAGAGTTAGCCAATAAGAAGTCAGAGCTAATGGGCTAAGCAGTGTTTTAATTAATACAGTTTCTGTGTGGTTATTTTGGGGCTAAACTAGCCAGGCAGCCTGGACAAACAAGCAGCCCTCTCCTTTGCGACATTTGGTAGCTATGCTGGTATTTACATTTTACCTTTCGTAGGATGTAGGTACCTTCTAAACCATAAAGACAAGTCACTAGAGGTGACAGCTCTTGGTAGGCACCAGTTCAACTTCTCTATATTCAATGAGTTGTGAACATGTTATATTCAACAATATGGCCTTACCCTCAATTTATGGAGAGTAACTGATAGCCTTTGCAATAGTCTGGGTTGTTTGCTGGTTGCCATGAGGCCCCTTTAGTTCTTTAACTTCCATCTTTCTCAAATTAATGATCTATTTGCATTTATTTTGTTTCATTTTAATTATATATTCAAATGTAGGATGATAATGACTTTGTTCTTTGCTTTGGTTCATGAATTTAATAAAATTATATAGTATTGTATATTTAATACCTGATAATTGTGTATAGTCCTTAAAATGTACTCAAATAGCTTTACAAAATTCTTTCTTATTTTTATTTTTTATTTTTGCATTAGTAGGATTATCAGGACTAGCTCATGAATTTTAATGAATTACTTGTATTTACTGATTAATTAAGTGATATTATACCTTAAGCTATTTGATACAAAAAAATAAGTGAAGGGAACTCACATATGGAAATCTTTCTATGTTGTGCAAAAGTGTCATGTTTTTATTTATAAAAAATGAATGTCATTTATTATAAATTTATCTTTTATAAGAGGCCACAGTATTTATGTTACTTTTGAGATTTTTGTAATTTACTTTTTATTCTCTCTAGTGTTACACAATGTACTGTTTATTTCCATATAAACTAAACACATTTTACTAGACTTATAGAATTTTATTTTGTTATCTTATTGTATTCTTGGATTTGATACCCTTATGTCTATTCCTGGAATTATTATTCTTTTAATCATATTTTAATATTTTTATGTATTTTCTCTGTTAGTTTTTCCACAGGTTATTTTAAGGATGTGAAAGTGAAATCCACTGATTGGTTTCTCTTGACTTTCATTTGTAGTGCTCTATTTTTCACCATAAGTCTTAGTTGTAGACCTGAAGTCTTCTCATGAGTCCATTGTTTAGAAGGCAATCTCTTATGGCAACTTTATTTTCCTCTTTCTACTATCTTGGAAGCTTTATCAATCCATATGTAACTTTCATGCTCTTTTTTAGAGTTGAACATTCTTAGGCCATTTTATGTATATGGGAATGACAAATACTATAGAGGGGAGTCCCTTGGGTGTAAAGTTTTTACAAAAATGTTTTAATTGTAAAAGTGACTGACAACCCCAGAACTACATGGGCAATAACACAACTTATTTTTATGTGTTGATTTTCTTCTGCTGTTGAGCACTAGGTACTTCCTCTACTGCAACAAGAAATGGAGATTGTTATTTTATATATATATATACAAACATGCACACACTATAGATTTCTCATAGCTTCTAGTTATTTACTTTGTCATCTGAACATTTTTCTTCATCAAATCTTCTGTTGTTCATGAACTGTGTATTTCACTGGACATTTGAAAAATGGTTATATTTAATAAGTCTTCTCTCCCTTCCATGTCTCCTTGAGCATCATACAAATCTACTCTTAAAGTATTACAATTGAGTTTATCTCTTTCTTTATATGTACAGAAAAGATATTGAATTGAAGGATTTCCTAGAAAGTTTACCAAAAAGAATGACATTGGGGTGAACAATCAAAAAACAAACCAAGACTATCTACAAAAAAACACACATGCACATGTACACACACACATGCACACATGTGCACACACACATCCAGAAACAATAAGTGGTTGGAAAACTGTTGTTTCTTTCTTATGAAAAGAATCACAAAAAAAGTACTGGGAACTGAGCATCTTGTAAGTATACAAAAGTGTGTCAGACAACTACTTTTAGCTAATCTAAATAATCTTTTTATTCAGTGAAACCAATATTTTAGATAAAGAAATGCAAATGAGCTTATGTACAAACACTTTAGGGGGATGTAGTGAGAGCCTCAGCAATATCAGGAGCTGTGCCTCGAAACTGGAGAAAAACATGCACAGCTGGCACTGAAGGGGAAATTTGCAAGCCTTAGCAGCCTACACATCTGCAGCAACATTTGGAGAATGAATTAGTCCTTGAGTAATTATCTTAACATCTCCTAGTAATCATTCAATAACTCTATAAACAATCAAAATTGACTATATAATTAAAAATAGTTATACAAGTTAGGCCATAACTTGGTGAGTAAAATTAGTGTTTCATGCAATTCTGTCATCATAGACATAATTTCACAGTATATTTTTTTCTTATTGTTATTCAGATGGTAGTTTTTCCTTTAACATCTTTATTAACATTTTAATAATCACTAGGAAAGCAAGAAACCAATGATGTCATTTAGCGCTGGTTCCCTACTCACTCTCTGGCCTGCTGTATTTATTCTTTTATGAAATAATCTCAAGTGATGAGTGACTTGCACAGCATGTGGTCAAATTAGTAGCTAATGCTACATTTTTTGATCAGTGTTTGCCACCTGAATTCTTATGACATCATGTATTGATGGCTCAGGTACAGATAAGGGTAAGACAATTTAACAAATTCAAAGCAAACAATAGTAGCCCACTCGCTAAGACAGAATTAATAAGACTAAACATAAAAATAGGCAATAGACTCAAAACAGTATGGTAAACATACTGTTTTTATATTTATACATACATACATACTATGTATAGTATGTCAGTATTTATACACACTGAATTCTTAATGTTTCAGTTTCATGAATTTAATAAGCAAAATAGTGATTTTCATGGAGAGAATATTCTTAGTATGTTTTTGACCAACCTAAAGAACATTTTAAAATGTTGCCACTCATCTTCAGGGGGGATACTGAGTATGATTTCTTTTTCAGGAAATTCTGCTTTAGAAATCTACTTAATTTGAATAAATGTCTCTTTTAAGATTTCAGAAGACTGGCTCACTTAAAAATGAATTTTGAAACTAGTAAGTCTTATTGTGTATATGAAGTAAAACTATTGAAGTCAATGTGCTTGCCATTTGTACATAAGGAAACATATCCTACGTATATGTTCTAGCCAATCTGATATAATTTGCATGGTGTACAAAATTAAGTGATCACCAACTGTCACAGAGGCTCCCTTTCCTAAATAATTGGTGACTAAATGGATATAAACTAATTATATCTCTACAATCAAATGATCAAATGCCAAAGAAGAAACAATCTTACTTCTTTAAGAAGCTTCCAGTAATTTTTTCTTTTAAAACAGGTAATTATTCTATCCCTATATATGAGTTTGCTTTTAATATTATTGGCATCTTATTAAACCAATTACGATAACTATACTAGTGCATGAAATGAACCTTATCATGATATCTTAATGAATATTGTCAGATCTAATATCAAATAAATATCCTATTTCCTTACTAACAGAGAACAGGTATTGAACCAGTACTGCAGACACAAGGAATACCACCTGGGAGTTTGACTGGGTATCTCAGGTTCAAGTCTGAACTTAAAATTTTAAATTTTGCATTCCATGAAGATCCTTAGTTAACTTAAAACTAAAGTGATATAAATAAATGCACATTCTTATTCTTTTTTAATTTCTGCTACTGTAAACTTCTGGCAGGCTTCTTGTTCTAATGCTGAAGCCTTTGATTTATTACAACTATCTGTTTAAAAGATTGCCTGAACCCCACTCTGCTCTTAAAGCTGAATCTGTGGCTTCATTGACCAATAATACTATCCAACCCTAGAGTCCTCAACCACTATTTACTATTCAGGATTGACTTTCATCAGAAAAGGAGGAAAATTTATGGTGGGAAATTTTTTAAAAAGTCAACCAAAACTATATGATTAAATAGATGTCTAAAGAAGAATCTAAAAAAAAAAACTAAGGGTTATTTTATATCACAAAGATTTTAAACTGTAATTATAGAAGCATATTCATCAATCAAACATATATTTATATTGAATAAATATAATTATTTTAAAAATAAATCACAACAAATAGAATTTACAGAGATATTGTTATATTTCAACAAGTCAGTATTGTTATTTATGCTTTCTTCTACCATAGGCTTTGTCAAAATTTGACAAAGGACAGCCTGGCCCTATCTTAGTAATGTTTCTATTGATGTGATAAAACACCATCACTGATTATGTGTACTTCAAAAAAATGTGTTTCCTTGGGGCTTAGAGTTTCAGAAGGATAGGGTTACATGGAACATGTTAGTAAGCAGGGGCCATGATACTAGAGATGTAAAGCTGAGACTTTCCATCATGATCCATGAAAAGGAAGGAGAACCTAGAGTACTGGGACCAACCAGAATCATCTGTAACCACATATCAGCAGTTTCAAACTATGTTTCAAACCCTTTTGGGATTGAATGGCCCATTAACATGGATCAATTAATACCATTGAAAAACACATATATTTACATTATGGTTCATACCATCAGAAAAATTACAGTTATAAAGTACCAATAAAAATGATTTTATGCTTCAGAGAGTGTCAGAACATGAGGAACTATGCTAAAGCGTTACCATATAGGGAAGTTTGAGAACCATGGCCTCAAATTTAATACCAGTTACACACTTTCTCTCACAAGACTAGACCTTCTAATCTTTCCCAAACTGTCCAGAGAACTGGGGATCAAGTGTTCAAAATGAGGCTAGGAGTCATTCTCATACAAAACAGCATAGGCTCTAAAGGGCTTGTTGATACAATGTTATTTGTCAGCCACTACTACTAATCAATATATCAAATTAATCTTATTTTCTGAAAAAGAACAACGTTTTTGGTGGAAAGAAAGTAGTTTTACTGTTAAGTGTGAAATAATTGGATCATATATTTTATTAAAAAATTACCAAGATTCTTATTTTATTTTAGACTTGGTAAAATAAGACAACAAAATTAAAAACAATACGTGTACATATCAGTAACTTTAAAATAAACTATGAATGATAATGAGACTTGTGATGGATAATACTGTTACTTGACTGGATATAGGATTATCTAGTAGACAAGCCCCTGTGTATGATTTCAAGAGACCACCTAGATTTGGTTAACCCCAACCAACTTGGGCCAATGATTGTATGGATTATGTGAACTTAGGTGGGAAATTCATCTTCACTGTGGGTAAACCTGTTTGATGATCTGGAGTTCTAGATGGAACAAAAGTAAGGAAATGAAACAGCCACCAGTATTCCTCTTATTTTGCTTCCTTACTGAAAGCACAGTATGAACAACTGCCTCACTCCCGCTGCTGCCACTTCCTCACCATGAGGACTTAGACAGTCAAACTGTGAGCCAAACTGAATCCCACCTTTCTTAGGTTATTTTTGTCCCTGTTTTTTCACAAGACAGGAAAATAATAATAATATGTCTTAATTTTGTATACAACTGAAACTCCAGTAATTCAAAATGAAAATCCTTCGCAATGAGCATCTTGGACCTACCAGAAAAATTTGCCACCCTGGTTCCCCATTGTTCTGTTGTGTTTAAGATGAAAGACACTTTCTTGGCCACTGCTGTCAAATTCATATGTATCCTTTTCTTATATACCTTGGTAAAGTCAGGTCCTCAAGAATCACACAAAGCAAAATTGTCTACATGCAAAATCTGTGGAGCATTTGCTTATATAGTGTATGACTTTTTAAAGTTGGTTCATAGAGAATTCTTTTCTGGGTAGTAAAGGTTACACATGGAGGAGAGAAAATTCTCAGAAAGAGTTGTTAAAGAAAGAATGGTGAAGAAGGACATGAGGGAGAAGCTATTTTCAGAATTCAGGGGCCAGTCAAAATTGAATACATATGCAGATGCTGTAAGGAAACATGCTACTGTGTAATTGGAGATATTTTTAAATTTTTATAATACTACATGCTTCCCACTGAACATTTGCTCCAATTTTGCCCCAGACAGATTTAGGTTTTCTAGATAGATTTAAGTTGAAAAACTAGAACATAAATTTTGATAGATTGTTTTGAACAATCAATGTCAATTTTGGCCATTGTGAAACTGAGGTCCCACAGCTAGGCTTTGACATCTGAGTTCATTTCCCGTTCTAGAAAGTCCTGGAAAATGCTCAGCTCAAATTAGTGTAGCTTCTTCCCATTGGGCATCAGGATTTTGGGACTTAAACTTAACATGGCTTTGTCCTTGAGGCTCAGTTTGCCTGAAAATTTCTCATATCCAGTTGGCAGATAGGAAGAATCAGGTACAACATGAGTAAAGGCATAAAAATAAGAATTACAGCAAACATTTTCCAAGGCATACTTACTTAGGAATGTATACTAATTCATTGTACTCCTGCATCCACTTTTGTACTTTGTAAAAATCTTTGTTCAAGGCCAGTGTGGATTACCGAGCTAGTTCTAGAACTTCTCGGAGTGTTACAGAGAGAAACCCTGTCTCAGAAAACAAACAAACAAGAAAAAAAAGAATATTGGAAATATAGTTTATTTGAGAAACATAAGATGAAAGATGCATTACTTGTCTGTAGGTTAGACTGGAAGATGGAACCTAAAAGATTCTAATTCTATTCCAGACATTGAACTCTATGCAGCACAGCATAGTTAACATGTTAATGCAAACATTTTGTTAGGCTTTTTCTCTGTAGATAACATTTTTGCTTCTTTGCCATAGCTAAGATGTTCAAGACTTTTTAATATTTGAGAAAGAATTCTTTAAGCACTTTTTGTGTGTCTAAAAACTTCCTTTTTGCATTATTTTCCTGTTGCCTTGAGTTTATTGCTATAGATATCTGGGCATGTAGCCTACTTTTGTCTTATTTTTATTTATGTTCATCCTCCTCATTTCTATTTTTGAAGTTAAGCTTAATAAATATATTGCTGCACAATGTAAAATTGAATAATAATACTATAAATTGATTTTCTATATTTGCACATTCCTTGAGAATCTCAGGTGTTTGCTGCAATTAGTCTATTTTTTTTTAAATTGGATCTCCCATCTCCTCCTTTGCCTAAAGAAAAACACTAGAAAATACAATCACATTCAACAGCCTGACACCAAGATGGGGAAATAAACCTCTGAATAGAATTTAAAGATCTCATGAGTTAGACACATAAAACTGGAAAAGGAAAGATTTTATTTTAGGTACTCCTGGCACTCTTTCTAAAAATTAAAAGAACCAAAATTATCATTTGATTGTGGAAAGTGTGATACAGATATCTAGCCCAGTTGGCTTTACTTTATGGTCATTACATTATTAGAATATGTGCCATATAGTAAGTATTCAATAAAAACATCCTGAACAAATGAATCAATGCTGTTTTAAATACTTAATTACTTAGAAAGAATTAATGAAAACTTCATGTAAATAATTTGAATGTCATTACCTCCAAATAAAGAGAAGCTGCAAGAAATGGGAAAACAGTGAGTTGTCATTAGAAAATTTGGCACAGAGAAAATAACCTCTTCACATTTATAGAGACAGGAGCATCTACAAAATCATAAATGAGACTTTCTTGTTGGGATAGAAACCATAAAGATGTAACTGTCAGGGAGGCATAGATGATGTTCCTGACCAATTGCTGAAACCTGGGTGTGGAACACCCTTAAGAGTATGAAAACAAAGAGATGCATGTTTAGGTGAACCACCACACTGTTTTGTACATCACCTCCAGGAAATCTATCACATTTTTTAAGTATATAAAAAGGATCTTGCAATGACAGCCCTTGTGAAATATACAAAGACATATGTTTCTATGAGCAAAAGAGGACCTGCAAAGGGTAATAGGAGTTTATACTAATATCTTCTCCCATATCTGTAGGGGAAAGCATTCTTCTCAGTCTTCTCTATCTTTCTTATCTAATCTAATGTGCTGGAGGTTAAAAAATAATGCAGTAGAAACATGTTTGAGAGATATAGGCTTTAGGCACAAACCAATTAAAAAAGGTTGAAATGAGTGATTATAGAGGAATCACTTTCTCCACACATTCTCAACCACAGCAGCAGGAGTTAACAGTAATAGCCATTCATTCTTGCTGAGATATTTGCAAAATATATACTAAAGAGAAATACATAAGGAACCATAAAGCCAGAAGGCAAAGAAACAACATCAAACAAACAAACAAAAATGTAAGGGCAATGTAGCTATAAATACCCTGGTACTTACAGATACAGCAAGGATGCCACAAGTTGAATTCAAATTAGATTAGTGCCCAGTCTCACATTTCAGACCTTTTCACCTGGTGAATTACCATTGAGGAAGCCATGTTTGTGTTAAATACCCCACATTATTGACTTGTTGAGAATTTCATGATTATGGAGCACTTGAACATGAAACTGAATATCCAAATTATTTTGGGCTCACTCTGGTCCCATAAGTTAGTTATACTAATATTTGGATGTTATCTAACACTATTGTGACAATTAAATAAAATCTGGCAAATATGCAAGGTACTAGACCATTACCATCTATTAAATCTAAAGCTAATATTGTTATAAAATAGCACTACAACTTATAGATGAGATACTTGCTGTATCTACAAATATATTACCAATAACCAAAGTTAATTGGTTTTGTGATTTTTTTATTCAATGACTGTAAAAAAATCATGTATCTTTCCTACAGTGGAAAGTGTAATTCTTAGTAACCCGAATTCATGTTCCTTTGACAGTCACACAAATATGGCTCAAAATAAAATATCTCTTATTCCCCTCGGAAAAAAGACCTGTGATTTAGGTTGGCAATTTCATTTTTCATTTAAACTGCAGCTTTTAGAAACAAAAAATTGCTGGATACCATAAATTCAAGGAAGTAAAAATATAAAATAAAGTCAGCATCAAAACCAGTTTTGGTGGATAAAGAGATAGATTGCTCAGGGTTTGAGCTCTTGCTGTTCCTGAAAAGGACTGGAGTTCAGTTCCAAGCACTCACTTAGCAGCTTACCAATGCGTGTTACTCCAGCTCCAGGAGATCCAGTGCACTCTTCTAGTTTTCATTGACACACACACACACACACACACACACTGTTTTAAATACAAAATAGATTCACTTAAATTTTCAGACATAAAAGTTCAGTAGTTGTGATTAAAAGATAACCATTTGCATTGGTTAGTTTCTGTTATCAACTTGACACAATTATCTGGAAAAGGTAAGCTTAGATAAAGAATTGCCATCATCAGATTTCTCTCAGGATTTGTCTGTGCAGTCTGGGGGAAAATGTCTTGATAATTGAAGTAGGAAAACACAGTATTCTGTGAGAGTTAGGGCTATGGCTTATGGTTAGAGTTAGTGTTAGGTCAGTAGACCTTGCCTCTATAAAATCTAGCTGAGCAAGCCAGAGGGCATGAGTAATAAATAGCATTCCTTCATGGTCTATATGATAAACCGAATAAGAGAAGCCCATCATTTTCTGGACTTATCAGCCAACTGATGATGAGACAGCTAAGGAGAGTGAAAGGTTTCTGTACTCCAATATTAAGATGTCCCTCTGCCAATACAATAAATCAGTTTAGACCAAACATATAAGACCAGGGTTAATCTGAGCAAATCAACTCCTGGTCGGTCCCTGGGGAATGGAGAAATTGCATGGGAGTTCTATTGTCTGGGTTTTAAATACCTTGAAGGTGTGGTATTGTGTGAGGGAGTCCCTTTGTTCCATCCCACCTGGCTAGCTTACAACCAAAATAATCATACAGAAACTGTATTCATTTAAACACTGCCTGTCCCATTATCACTAGTCTATTATTAGCTAATTCTCACATCTTGATTTAACCCATTTCTACCAATCTGTGTAACCCCATAAGTCCATGGCTTACCGGGAAAAATTCTAACCAGCATCAGTCTCATGCAGGAGCTTCATGGCATCTGCCACACTGCCTTCTTCCTCCCAGCAGCCTGTTCAGTCTACTCCACCTATCTAAATTCTGTCCTATCAAAAGGCCAAGACAGTTTTGTTATTCAACCAATGAAAGCAATACAAATACAGAAGGACCTCCTACACCAGTGTGGTCTCAAAAAGTAGATAGGAGGAGCTGCCTTGTGGCAGGATTTTTGGAAAGGGAGTAGAGCTTGGAGAGAGAATTGAGTAAAGTGAAACTTCCATCCAAACAGAAAGACCATTTGTATGAATATGGATCAATAGCAATTACTCAAAATAGAAATACACATAAAAAAGCACATCAAACAGAGAAGGTCATGCATGCACTATTGGGTACTTTCAAAAGATAGAAAATAACTATCACACAGAAAGTTAATGAATGAAACCAAGAAAACTTGGAAAGTAATAAAAGGGTGTTAATAGGAGAAATAATAACTAAGAAATACCAAAATTAATGCAGACCACAAACCACTGCTGTAGGAACTCCAGAATACACTCAATAGAATAAATAACAAAAAGTCCAGTACCTAGGCATACCAGTACTAACAATAGAAAAACAAATGCTGATAAAAAAATCTTAAATCAAGTAAGAAAATGAAGTCTTGTTACATAGTGAAAAACAGTGCAGAGATTGTTGTAAACATCTCACTAGAAGCCATGCATAAGAGAAGAGGTGTGAATGAATCAAGAGAATGTACTACACTAATCTAGAATTTAGTTTTTAATAAATCCTATAGATATAACAGATAATTTCCTAAGTAAACAACCTATTTGGAAATTCATTGACAGAAACTTGTCCAGTGTTAAATTTTGAAAGTTTCAGCTGATTATAATGCTATGGTGACTGAAAGAGGGAATGAATCTAAATTTAAAATAAAAAGTAAGAAAAGATATCAATAAATTTCAATAGGAAATGCTTTTTTGGATAAAATAAAACAAATAATTGTGCTATATATTTTATAAAATGACATTTGGGGTAACACCAAGATATCTAATTGTATTTATGTCTTTTTGTAAAAATCAAAATGATTTAGCAAAGATACTTCCCAAAGATGAAATAAGTTATATATCTTGTTAATTCATTACATATCACATGGAATGGAAGAAAATACTTGCAGGCTGAGTAATATGCTATTAAGTAAAATGAAAAACACTGAAAAGCCCTTGGCTTCCTTAAGGAAAACTAGATATCAGCCATAATTCCTCATATTTTATTTGTAATATAGCACTTTTATCTGCAATAAGCAATTTAAAATGTACAGCAATAGAATGAAAAGTGAATAAGTGAACCATTTTGTTGTGCTGAGGATATCTAAAAATCTCCTCAATAAACAAACAATAAAAATAATCCCTCTTTTCCTCCCGATTACAATAATAATCTTGTAAGCAAAACTAACATCCTTAAATTAGCACACAAGAAATATGAAATGTAACTTAAGATTCACATAGTTAGCTTCCACTCTTGTTTTTCATATGTTTTATTTAAAAGGATACCCTCCCTCCCCTTCTCCTGACCTGCGTCCTGCTTCCCATCCCTCATCCACTCTTCAGATAGGGTAAAGCCTTCCTTGGGAAGTAAACAAGTTCTGGCATACCAACTTGAGGCAGGACCAATCCTCACTTTCCCATATCAAGCCTAAGCAAGGAATTCCACCATAGGAAATGAGTGCCAAAAAGCCAGTTCATGCAAGTGGAATAGGTCCTGGTGTGATTGCCAGGCTCTCCTCATGCCCTGCAACAGACCAAGCTATATAGCTATCACCCACATTCAGAGGGTCTAGTTAGTCCCATGCTGTCAGTCCATAGTCCATGAGCTCAGGTCAGCTGTTTCTGTGGCTTTCCCCATCAGGCTATTGACCTCCCTTTTTTTCATATGATCTCCCTCTATTCATCTGAACTCTAGGAGCTTAGCCCAGTGCTTAGGCTGTGTCACTGCATCATAACTGCACTCCAGATGTTACAATTGAGCATAGAAATAAGGCATAAATACATTTATAATTATTTTACAGAATCCTTTCCAAAACAACATCTTATTTTTTGATTCATAGAAACATAATCCTGTCTACAGCCCTAAACAAATGCTCACTGTGTCCTAACTGTATTAACTAAGCTATTAACTAAGCTAATTAATAGACAGTCTAATGCTGGTATTGTATTGTCTTCATGTCAAAAGAGAAATCTCAGAGTGCTTTAAAACAATACCATAGTTAAGCAAGAGTCTCAAACCAAATAATTTAAATGTTATCCATTATAGAGTCCAGGTGAAAATAAAAATCTACAATTAGAGGTCTGGTCTGGCAGATAGCTCAGTGGACAAGGCTATTCTTTACAAGCATATATACTTGAGTTTGAATCTGCAGCACCCATGTACAGTAGAGGGCATGGGTGATGTGGGAGTCCCCTCTGAGTGTTGATTGTATTGGTTAATTAATAAAGAAACTCCTTTGCCCTGATAGGGCAGAACTTAGGTAGGCAGAGAAAGCACAACTGGATTCTGGAAAGAAGAAAGCAGAGTCATAGAGATGCCGTGGATTCAAGGCTGAAGGTAGATGTGCTGAAATTTCTCTGTTATGCCAAGCTCTGATGGAGATAGATAGATTAAGACAAATGGGTTAAATCAAGATATAAGACTTAGTCAATAAGAAACTAGAGCTAATGGGCCAAGCAGTTATTTAATTAATACAGTTTCTGTGTGGTTATTTTGTGGCTAAGCTATCCGGGTGGCCTGAATGAACAAGTGGCCCCTTCCTGCAACACATGAACAGGAAGATTTTTGTTCAGTAGCCAGAGAGGGTAGGCTAAATGGTGTGCTTGCAGTTAGGTAGAATTTAGTGAAGAAGTCACCCATGTATGTGTCTCTGATGTCCCCATATATGTACTCATGTTCATATATGGACTACATGTGGATATTATGCACACCTATAACATAGCATATATGTGCCTATAATAATAAGAAAGAAACAAAAAAAGAGCTCTATAAATCATAGACTCATATGAAAAGCCTTCTGCATGAGATATATTTTAAGCAAATTAAAAAAATTCTCATTTATTGATGCTCTTATTGTCTGTGCTACTGGGGTTATACTTAATAAGTAGTCTTCTGTGCCCATGCATTGGAGGCTACATCACACTTTCTCCTATATCATGTTCAGTGTGGTCAAATTTATATTGAGGTCTTTCTTTAATCCATTTGGATGAAATGGACTAAATTTGGAATTTTGTCCCTAGTAATAGATATGGATCTATTTTTATTCTTCTACAGGTTGATATGCAGTTATGCCAGAATAATTTGTTGAAGATGCTTTCTTTTTTCCATTGTATAATTTTAGCTTCTTTGTCAAAAATCAGGTGTTCATAGGTATGTGGATTAATATCCAGGTCGTCAATCCCATTGTTCAATGTCTCTGTTTTTATGCCAATATCAAACTATTTTGATTACTGTAGCTCTGTAATAGAGCTTGATGTCAGTAATGGTAATGCCTTCAGAAGTTTCTTTATTGTATAGGATTTTTTTTGGCTATCCTGGCTTTTTTGTTTTTCCATATGAAGTTGATTATTGTTCTCTCCAGGTCTGTGAAGAATTGTGTTGGGATTTCGATGGGGATTGCATTGAATCTATAGACGGCTTTTGGCAGGATTGCCATTTCTACTATGTTGATCCTTCCTATTCAAAAGCATCTTTCCATTTTCTGGTAGCTTCTTCAATTTCTTTCTTCAAAGAACTAAAATTCTTGCTAAATAGGCCTTTCACTTCTTTGGTTAGTGTTAATCCAAGATACTTTCTGCTATTTGTGGCTATTGTAAAAGGTGATTTTTATCTGATTTCCCTCTCAGCTTCATTATCCTTTGTGTATAGGAGGGCTACTGATTTTTTGAGTTGATGTTGTATCCTGCCACACCATTGAAGGTATTTATCAGCTGCGGGAGCTTTCTGGTAGAGTTTTTTGTCACTTACGTACAGTATCATATCATCAGCAAATAACCAAATTTTGACTACTTCCTTTCCAATTTGAATAGCCTTGATCTCCTTATGTTGTCTTATTGCTATTGTTAGAACTTCAAGAACTATGTTGAAGACATATTTTGTAGGATAAGTTCTTAGAGGCTTGGTGGGCATGGGTATGGATGTCAGCATATTAACAGAAATGGACATGGTCTGCTTCCCCATTGGACCTTTAGAGTTTTGCCTCCCCTTTGTGAACTACTAAACTGATGAGATTCAAAATTTACCACTTGTTTGGTACATTGGAAATATCTTGATGAAAACAAGGGAGCCATTCACCTTATTTTTTCCAAGGTACTGAGAAAGTTCTGGTCAGATACATCCTGGATAGTGTGATGTGTGGGTGCTGTCCTAACTACTGATGATAGAATTTTCTTTGATAACTTTCAGGTCAATGAAAAAACAGGTTTAGCATATCACACTTCTAAAGGCCACTGTCCCACTGAAATAAAAATAATCAAAACTTTTAGCCACATTCCATTTACATGGCTCTCATATTGGGATATCAGGATGAAACAGTTGTCCCTAATTCAATAAAAAGCTGTGAATCCTAAAAGAATTAGTTGCAGAATAGCTGAAAATATGGTACATAGAACTGACTACAAGTAAACATAGTATTCACATATTTGTTATTCCCAAGAGATTGGGATGCTACCATGTAGTGATGGGGAGCAGGCCTGCTTTTTGTCCTGCCCGGCTCCCACACGGCGAGCTTTACACCCGAAATAACAACACATAAATTGTGTTCATTTAAGCATTGCCTCTTCTTGGCTAACTCTCTAATCTTGATTAACCCATATCTAGTAATCTG
>LOJH01038646.1:0-11443 GCA_001685095.1 Ellobius talpinus | reverse complement strand
ACACACACACACACACACACACACACACACACACACACACGGGAAATTACCGAACAGTAAGACAGGACCTGGCTTTTTAAAGAAAAAGATATAAGGAAAAGAAACACTATGAAATTGTTAGTAAACATAAAAATTTCTTAAAGTATATATTCACCAAAAATAAGATTGCTTCAAGTTGCTATGGATGAGGAAGAATTTACCATATAATTCAGTTTGCAATTTCTAAGTTTTAATAGAATGAAAATACAGTGTTATATAACCTCAGCGTTTAGACATAACAGATAATTTTAGGTACTGGAGAGATCTCTCAGCTGGTCAACAGCTTGCTGTACAAGCATGAAGATCTAAGCTCAAATCCTAGCACCCACATAAGAAGCCTGTAACCCCAGTGCTGTGTATGTGAAGGTAGGAGGATCTCTGGGGGCTTGCTGGCCTCCAGTCTAGCTCCAAGTTTAATAAGAAAGCATGTCTCAAAATAGCAGAGAATGACAGAGTAGGACAGCCAACATCCTCTGCAATGTAAACATGTTCATGAGCATGCATACATGTGTATACCACACACATATACACACGAAAGCAGATATGTACACAACCACATGCACGTGCGTGTGTGCACACACACACACTCCAACATGCACTCTGAAACAATTTATATAGTTAATATTCAATAAATAAAAAAGTAGTATTTTAATTTAAATTTAAATATTCACTAGTTATATAAAATTTCTCTCAAGAGTCTACAGGAAGGAAAATATGAGTCTCTGAAAAATATATTTGGTTTTACTTTCTTTCAAAAGTGAATAGATAAGCAGTTTAAACTTTGTAGCTTAAATGGATGATACATGTGAAATCTGAGCAAAAATAAGCAGGAAAAGACAAACAGAAATGTAATCTTTTACTCCAACAATATAAAATGAAAAGAGTAATAAAATTCTTGAAAAACAATTACCATGTGGAATTTTAGCAGACTCCCTCCAAGCAGATTCGAAAACAGAGGAACACAATTAAATGTACCCCATAACCTTTACTTTCATGGTAATATTACAGTTCTGACTTTCATTACATTTAAATGTCCTTTAAAAAATGAAACAAAATGTACTACTGACCTTTTCAAAAGGTCAAGTAACAATAATTCACTATTTCATTAAAGCACTAACAGGTATTATGTAGTAACTTTCGCCTAACTTCAGAGGCACCCCACACATAGGGCTGAGAGCGAGATGAAATGCACATTGTACATGGAAGCAGTAAAAGCAATTCAGCTTTACCTGGAAGAATAAAAGTCAAAGTCCCAGTTTTAGGAAATCCCGTCACTGTAAAAGGTCAAATATCTTAAGTGGGCCAATACTTGACTTTTCCAAAAAAAAGACACAAACTAGTCTTTCTGTAGTTAAAGCAACTAAGTAGTAATATTCTTTCTCAAAAAGCAGATTTTTGAGCTTCTGGACAACAAAAGCACAGCGACTTGTCTAAACCTGAAAGTCCTGATACATCCTACAAAAAAAACTAGAGTGATTAACCATATAAACAAGAAAAAAAAACGACAAAAATCCCATGTTTGCAACCAGAAGTCAGAGAACACAATAAATTTGTAATTACTCAGAAGGAAAATCACTTCTGAGAAGAGCTTCTTCTGGGGTCCAACGGCAGAGTCAGGAGTATCATTAAAATAAAACAATATCAAAGAAGAAAGAATGAGGGGATTGGCATTAAGTGCAAAAATCCTAACAAAGAATTCTGGAAGAACAGAGCAGTGACAATAAAGAAGAGAGCTGATAAGAACCAAATACTCAAGGAGAGGTGGCAATGGGCAGCCATGGATTGTGCTCTTAGCCCTCAGAAAGGCGACAGACAAGGATCAGGAGCTCAAGGCTTGTCTGGCCCACAAAGTGAGATACTATTCTAAAGAAGGGAAAAGAAAGCCAAGATGTCTGAAAACATTTCACAGCAGGAAGAAGATTGGGTAGAAACACCCTCTGGAAACTGCACATCAGAAAGAAAAAAATAACAGTGGGAAACTTAAACTTTGATGACAAAAATAATAGCCCACCACATATCACCACTCCCGCTTCCCCCAAAAATATGATCCATTAAATAGACTGCACTTTCCTTCACTAACAGAAGAGGGTGTTCTTGAATCAGAAATTTCACAAACTATTGCAAACAGCAAAACATTCACAATCTCAAGGATCTGTGTCCCCAGACTAAAGGTGTTACAACACACAGACAGTGAGAAGCAAAGTGTCTCGGGTGATGGTAGACCCCAGGAGAAGAGAACCCAGGAACACGCTAATTAGAACAAGGACTACAGTGTCAGGAAATGAACACTTCAAGACCAAGATGTTTAAAAAACCAAGGCCAAAAACTGAAGGAAGCAATGTTCTTATTGACTAAACTCAGAAAGGAAATTAAACAAATCAAAATGACATTACAATGAAAGTAAGTTCAAAGATGCCAAAGGAAGAACAGAGCTTCTTAACAGTGGAAGAGAAGAAAAACGCCAAATGACCATGAAAAAATAAAAATAAAGATGAAGTAGCAAGCACCAGAGAAAGTCCAATATACATGCAATAGGAGCCACTGAAAGGGGTATTTACAATCATAGCCTAACTCCACTTTCTTAAAATCACCACACTAAAATGGGCAAGTTTACATGAGAGAAATGAGTCACAACAACCCAGTCTGAAAAAAATATCAGAATTTAAAAATAAGGAGAAGGGGCCAGACAGATGACTCAGTGGGTAAGGAATATGCCATCAAGCCTGGTGAGTTCCATTCCTTTTACTCATATGGTGAAGGAGTGAACCACCTCCCTCGTATCCCCTGATCCCCAAATTCAACTGTAGCTAGCATGTACCTGCATAATGCTCATACACACAAATGCACATGCATACACATGCATATGCACACACATGCACACACATATGCACATACACACACATGTATGCACATCCACACAAAATAAATAATACAATTTTAAAGGAAAAGCTTAAAAATGAGGCTTCCAGGGAAGTAATGAAAGCTAGGAGACATACACAGAGTATGCGAAACAATTTAGTTTTGGAAGGAGGAAGCTGAGGACAGAACCCATGGATTTGCACACACTACACAGCTTCTACTACAGAACTCACTCCCCAACCTAGTCTACAAAGGAATCTTCCAGCTCACTCAATCCTGGCACAACCCAACCAACCAATGGAGAAATCCTTGTCATACAAGAGCCATTAAATACAGTACCTAGAAAAGTATTGCTTCACGGGCACAGCCAAATTAATCTCTGCTCGTGTTTAACAAAAATAAAAGGAAACCTTAAAACAGTTGGATTCTCTTCAAGTGACAACTACCGCTGACAAGAAAAAACATTCATAGGGGGCATACTAACAAAGCACATTACACATTCAAAGGAGAAAAATAAGGCCATGATGTCAAGAGACACAAATACAAAACAGCACAGATTGCGAAATCCGGGGGAACTAGTTGCCCTCTTTGGTGGCATTCACACACATCATGGGATCCGGAACTGAGCCCCTCTGGCCAATAGCTGTATGAATAATCTTGAAAGCAGCTTCTCTGCCACTATTTAACTTTCAGACAGTCAAGTCCTGGCAAGCATCTTTTTTTGGCAGCTCAGGAGAGACCCTGAGCAGGACTCAGCCACCAAGGTGCTTCCAAACTCCTGATCTGCAGAAATGATTAATTAGTCTGCCCTTTTGTTTTAAGGGTTAGAAACATGAAAGGCAGGAGGTAACCAGTATGAAGTCAGCAGCACAGGCCCTAAGGCCATCAGCTGAAAGAATGGCAAGCACTGGGAACCTAAGAACTGAAGTTCAGATGAAAGCCACCTACAATCTCAGTACTCCCCAGGTAAACACAAAGGACCTCAGGGACAAGATGGCTAATGAGACTCACTGGAATTAGCAAGAGACGCTACCGTAATAAGCAATGTGAAGACCTATGGAAGCAAGCATCCAGTGTGAACCTCTGACCTCCTACACACATACACTCACAGAGAGAAAGAGAGAGAGTTAATTGCTTGAAACTACCAAAGCTCATGCAAGAGAAAAAAGCCTACTAATAGGGAAAACATCTTTCATCTATTCACAAATAATTCATTCACAAAACGTGAACTTTTCTGAACGCCTCGGTGAAACTGGAAAACAGTCTAACTTGATATTTCAACAACTAAGCAAGAAGAGGTGGATTTTCCTTCTATGACAATAAAATAGAACCTTTCTTTTTTGAGATGTTCACATGGTTTTGAAAACACATTTAAAAAAAAAAGCCCAAGCTTCCTGTGTGTTCACTCACCACACAACATTTTTTCAACTCCCAGTAATGCTTAGGGACCAGGAAAAGTTTCACTCTGCAGCAGACTTGATAATGTGCTCCATATTCTAAAGACTGCTTTAAGGAGACCTCAGCACACATGGCAATTAGGACTCCTGTCACTCAGGGCAGAGTTACACACAGTTTAGTATTTAGAGGAGAAGTCTATACTCGAAATCCTAATTTGTTATACCATGGAGAGGCGGGAAATGAGATTGTTTTTTAAAACAGCCAGTTTCCAGGTTATCTGATGCCATCATGGCCAAGGTCCTTAGCCTCTCTAAATTTCCCAGGATTTGATTTCAACTACAAAATGATGGGCTTGGGATTTTTTTTTAAATTCTACTTAATAATGAACCCAGAGCACACTGTAAATTTCAAAATCGTGTGGTGTAGTAAGGGAACTCCGGGAAGTACTCAGCCAAGGAAACCAACCTCACCTCGCCGCCCATCTCAGGCCCGGACCTGCGAGCCGCCCCGCCTTCCCGCCCGCGCCGGCCCCGCCCACAGCGACCGCGCAAGCGCAGTGCCTCCGCGCTGCTTCCTGGCCCTGCTGTCCAGAGCCGGCCGGGGAACTCTGGGGTCGGGCTGCGCAGCGAGTGACAGGCTCTGACGCGACAGAATGACCCCGCGGGGTACCTGAGCCGAAATGAATCCCTCATACACTGTTTTCTCCCGGTTCTGAGGAAGCAGCAGCGGGAAGTGGCGCAACAGGTTAGCGCCTGTTTCCACCATGGCTCGCAGGGATGGCCGCCGCACATGCGCAGTCTGCGGAGGGAGGGGGCGGGAACCGGCATTGGCGGGAAGAGTTTGGCGACTTCCCGCGGTGGTGGATCCCGCTGGCCTGCCCTGGACGGTTCAGTTGGGCCAACTAGTTCAAAGGAGACCATAGGTCTGACTGATCAGGATTATTCTGGCCTTGACTCTAAGAAAACAAAACGACAAAACCCTCCTGTTGATTTTATTGAAGACTGCTGCAACTCCAGAGCCGACCTTCCTCCCGGGAGAGCTTCTACAGTGTGCACATAGCATACTGCGTTTATCCTGAACCTGTCTCATAATCTTTCCTGTTCTGTTAGCTCTAGACTAGGCCTCCAGCATACCCCCAAAATACCCTTCAACCGACGGCATATGTAAATAAACTGTTGGACCTTCAATACATGATGTATTGTGTATTGGGGCGTACTGTGTTTAATCGGATATATTTGAAAGACCTGCATATAAATTGAGGGAGATTCATTTTAACCCTGAGTAGGTTCTGATGCAGAGCACCCACCAGTACAGTGAAAACACGAAAGAGATTGATGATGGACTTACTGACTTTTTTCTCTGACCAACTTTCCTATATATTTTGCTAACTTAGGAATGGTTACACATTCCCTTTTACTAAGTGTTGATATAAGAAACATAATAGTTATCATACAATAATTTGGTATTGCAATGAGTCACTTTTGATCCCTAATATTTTTAAGACATCATTGTGATGACGGAAGTTACAAAATGATCCCACACTAGTTCAGATTTATGTACAATAAACGGTTGTTTATTTAGGGGAGACTCACAGATCACTGTCCTAGATCACCGTCATCTGCACTAACAGGAAACAGGAATTAAGTCTAGCAGCCAGAAGCATAAGCTTTACAGCTGCATTTATAGTATTGGCTGAAGGAGCTGAAGGAGCTCCCACAGCATCACTGTAATATGCCTAAGATTGTGCAAAAATGATAAGATTCCCCTCTTCTCTCCTTATTTCCCTCACTGTAGATTGGATTTAAAAATTAATACTTTGACAAAATGTGCCACAGTATTCTGGATGCTTAGAGAAAACAAGAATGCTGCAACTCTGCTTAGGTTAGGTTACACCAGAGATAGATGCAGGGACATGGGAAAGAAGCTGCACATGAATTGCTAACATTGTCCCAGTTTGTAACCACTAGATCATACCCCCTTAGTAGTCATGTTATCTCATAAAAAATAGAGGTTTCCATATTGCTTTGAGTATCAATTTAGTAGGTTTTTATGTCGTGTAAATGGTATTAAATGAGTGTTTATACTTTTCTCTTGTTAATTTGTCTGTCATATACATGCTACTTTTTTTGGCTTTTCCTTATGTATAATTTTAACCCATCATTAATTTATCACATCTTCCTGAAGTGTCTGCAATAGAATTTTTGTCTCAGTTCATGCTACATAGAAGTGAAATGCAAAAGAAATCAAGTTTACTCCTGGGGAACTTGCACAACTTTATAAAGGCTTTGTTTTTGACTGTTCCATTTGTTGAGATCTTACTGTGATCCTTGATTTAGCAGCTACTAGTCTTTGGGTTAGATATAGTCTGGTTTTATTTGTTGTTTTGCTGTGTACTGGTAATATCCAAGTTTTCTTCATTATTTTTACTCAAGAGTTGTGCTATAGTTTGTAGTAATATGTACATTGACCTAGAACCTGTCTGTATCATGGAGAAATGGGAACATTTGGGTGCTGTTCAACATGAAGGGCTATTTTTATAGTGAATAATCTTAAGAGCCACTGAGCTTAAACAGGATGCAAAAGAGACCCATATTCTTGAGCATTAGGTGATACTTTCTCATATTCACAAAAGCATTCTCCACTATTTCATTAAAGGCCAGCAAATCTGAGACGTGTAGGGAGCAATCCCATGACTTGTAAATATTCAGTGCCAAACAGGTGAGATAGACTGGACTCTGAAGAAACTTCTGACCTTAACAATGTAGGTCTTGAAAGTGCTCGAATTGATTGTCAGACTTTAATAAGCATCATCACAGTAGTATTGAAATGATACTGCCTGCCATGTAAATGATGCAGAGGTTCATGCAAATTGGTCCAAGGGGAGTCAAGGCAATTTCTTAGCAGCATTTTTCTACCAGGATCCAGTCTGTCTCTCAGGTGTCAGGCACTTGTTTGTCAAAGTAACTAGGAGGACAGAATGAGTCTCCTTATCCACAGCCCCATTACTGCTCCTGATGCCTTCTGCTCAGTTCAACAGCCCACTTGAACTGCCAGCCTCAGTTGGTAACCAGCTCCCCTCCTCCCACAGGACCATCATGACAGCAAACACTTGTTAAAGCTGCATACCCACATACCCCACAGCAATGTCTGCAGTATTCTAACTAATTTGTTTGTTATATGACTCTTGGAAATAAAAGATGGGAAGTAAAGATATTTCTATGTTTTTCACATACCCCTAACTCAAACCTAAAGAATCTCAAATTCTGGTGAGAGGGTCTTTGCAGTGTATTTTAACACCCCTACCAATGATTCTAATGCATGCTGAATTAACATCTGTTCAGTCATGCAACTTCTTGTTTATTTGTTTGTTTCTAGACAGGTTTTCTCTGTGTAACAGCCCTAACTGTCCTGGAACTAGCTCTTGTAGACCAGTCTGGCCTCGAACTCACAGAGATCCGCCTGCCTCTGMCTCCCAAGTGTTGTAATTAAAAGCGTGAACCACCACCGCCTGGCACAACTTTGTTATTAAGAACACTTAGACTGTGCATTATGTGATGGGGATGTAGTTAAGGCTGTTCAGCAGTGAAACCCTACAAAAAGAAAACATATAATCTCATCAGGTACTTTATGCCTTTTCGGCTAAGACCTGCAATTTTTAGTACTTCAGCCTCTCCCATCACCATGCTTTTTCTGTGGAAATGTTAACCTTACTCCAACTTCTCAAATGCTCTTTATGGGAATTTTCCTCGACTTCTAAAATTGTTGCTGTGTTCCATCGTTTAGTGTATTCCCTGGTTCAGCATTAACTATTTGCTAAGTGTCTTATTCTACACAGGCTGCTATAACAGAAGTACCATAATTTTGGTGGCTTCTGAACTCTAGATATTTATTTTTTGCTTTCATGAAGAAGAGAAAGTGTAGAGCCAAGGCTTAAGTTCTATATTTGATGTCTAGTGGAGAGTTGCCCTCATGATACTTGTCTTTTCCCTATTATCTTATGTTATGCTAATTGCTGTCACTGATATATACTAGCCACAGTAGCCAAAGACAGTTGGCTCCTTGCCTCTGAACTCTCATCACTAACTTAATAGGAATTTAAAAAAAAAAGTGTTGCTAAATATCATCTTATTTTTAAGGGAAACAGCCCTTAGGTATTTTTTTGGTGGTTAAAATTCTAAATGAGAACATCCCAAAAATAAATAAATAAATAAATGCTAGGAAATCTGTTCATTATCAAATAAAACAAGAATATTCTAGACTGACTAAGTGGTAAAAACTTGTGTTATCATGAGTTCATACAAGAAACACAGTGAAAATCAACGGCAGAGAATACTTTGTATATTTGACTATCCGAAAACCAAGAAGCTTCTTCTAGCACCATTACTAAGATTTAAATTGTGGATATCGCTTACAAGTTACATGAGGATCTACTCCAAATTTCATGCTCTTTGAGACACCTTGGGTACGATTTGTTTTGTATAGTATGTCACAAAGGAGTACTCTTTAAATGCTATGGTCTTGGAAAACTAAATTGCTAACTTAGAAAAACTTCAAAAATATTTTAAAATGAATAAGAAATAAGTTCTACAGTTGTATGCGTGGTGGTTTGAATGAGAAGGGCCCCATTCTCAGTCTCTGTCTCTCTATTTCTATCTCTATCTCTGCCTGTGGATTAGGACATAGCTCTCAACTACCTCTCCAGCACCATGTCTGCTTGCATGCCTGCCATGTTCCATGCTCCCTGTTGATAATGGACTAAGCCTTAGAAACTATAAGCCAGCCCCAATTAAATGTTTTTCTTTATAAGAGTTGCTTTGGTCATGGTGTCTCTTCACAGCAATAAAACAGTGACTAAGACGTTGTGTTCACTGCTATGGTGTCGATGCTAACATAAATACACAAATACACAGAATATATTAGTGGCAGTAGTAGTTACTTAGGGAAAGGTAATAAAGAAAAAATGGGAGTGTAATCAGAGAAGAGTTCTCGCTCCCTTTCTCTCTCTATATATATATGTATATATATGTATATGTGTGTACATATGTATATGTGTGTATGTGTGTGTGTGCACGTACATATGCTGTGTAAATCCTCTTAGTCACTTAATATTATATGTTCTGGTACATCATCGGTTATTTACTGAAGGTTTTTTCTAGTATGTATATACATGTATGCATATGTAGTTATGCATATAGATCAATACATGAGGGTGTAATACTACCGAGGAACAGGATGTTTTTAATCAGTGGAGAAAGAGAACAAGCAACTCTAGCTCTTCTCTCGATCATCTTCACTTACGTTAGCTGATAAGCATGTTGATACATTTATATTTCCTGAGATCTTCTTCATGGTTTGGTTTTACCTCATCAAACACATATGTCTGGCTTTCTCTTCTCTCTGCCCTAGCTCTAGCTCTATTATTACCACAGTGGTATGTGTTTGAACTGAGTGCCTTGACTGAGACTTGCCATCAACTCTCCATTTCAGGCCCCAAAGTCCATTCTTCCAAAGGCTCTAGTTCTGAGACTCTTGAATTTTTGTCGTATAGTTTTTCCAGAATTTAGAAATGACAGCAATTTGCTCCGATGTGATTCCACATTTCTTCTTGATTTAAATCACCGAGTATGACTCCAGGTGGTTGACATTTATGTCTGGATGATTTAAAATCACCCTCATTTTTACCATAAAAGGAAAGAACATATCAGATGACACATTCAGGTAGGATTTCCTCCCCAGAATCTTCTCTAATGCTGAGATGCCCACAGAAAATATTCTGGACCATGCTCAGCAGCTCCGTCAAGGAGGCCTTCAGCTCACTAGCTAGCCCCAAATGCTCTACAAAGAGAAGAGCAGGGCCTTTTTTAAACATTTGAAGAATTACCAGCCTTCATATTAAAACAAGATGTCTCTATTCCTTCAGTCATCACTTGGTACCCCCACTACATGGCATCAATATTTGACTTTATCCCAGGGGCTTCTCCTTTGAGCTGCCATCTATGGAAGAAGACAGGATGCCTGCCAGTGACTTCCATAAGATACATGAGAGAGGTTGTGTGAGTCCCCTGAGAAGAGAAGTGAAGACTATGCTCAGGAAATAACAAATTTAGGAAAGAATGGAACTATTTAAGAGCCTCAAAGACTGGAAAAGCAAAACAATAATAGTCTCTTAAGCACAACACTGTCATAGGTAAAATAGAAGGGGGCCATACAAGATTACAGTGTAAGCTACTGTGTGGCAGGTTACAAAAAAGGTGGAGACAGTTGACAGTTATGGGTGTTTGGACCCCATAATTATCAGTCTTTGGATCTCCTTATTGCAAAACATTGATTAACTTGAAGCAGCACTTTGCTCTTGCCTTTTTTTATTCAGAAATTTAAAAGCAACCTATAAATTGTAGTGTAGTCAACAATTTTGGCATTATTTTTCATGTTTTACCCTTTGACAACAATATATTCATGAGAAATAAATTATAAGACTTACTTTTGTGACCGGAGTTTGGCCAGTGACTCTCCGAGAAGATATTCTAGTTTCTACCACACCAGTCCAATTCTCTTAGAGAAAACTGTCTTGCTAGGAAAATTTCCCAGTAGTGAATGTAGATCCTTAGCAGGTCTAAATCAGCAGTAATGAATGATTTCTGCTCCACTTTAGGCAGACTTGAGGAGCAGTGGCATCCTCATGAAACCCAACTACAAGCAAGAAACTCTATTTTAGGATTAAGAAGTGGAAAGAAGGTCTCTGAAGACTTTTGAATCCCTCTGAAATAGAACAGTATAAATTATAAGCAAATATTTCTCAGCAAAGCAAAGAATAATATAACAAAAAGGGCTCTTCCAAGAAAAAATCTGACCCCACACCCAGTGAAAGCCAAATACAATGATGGTGCAAATCTTCTATATTCTTTTGATGAACAACTAGAAGCAATTCCCCTAGAATACTAACACCTAGCCAAAACTAAAATTCAGAAATGCATATCACCTCGGAATCTATCATACTGATTCACAGGGATGCACACCTGGAACATCTACAATGTAGAGGCTGCACAAAAGGAGAGGATAATAAGTCCACTGGACTAGGAAAGAGCAATTATAAAGGGAAGGATGGAAGATGCAGAAAAAATATCAGTGAAAGAAATGACTCTAGTTT
>LOJH01038644.1:0-14702 GCA_001685095.1 Ellobius talpinus | reverse complement strand
AATTTCTTTCTTCAAAGATTTAAAGTTCTTGTCATACAGGTCTTCCGCTTGTTTGGTTAAAGTTGCTCTGAGATACTTTATGCTATTTATGGCTATTGTAAAGAGTGATATTTCTCTGATTTATTTCCAGGCCCATTTATCATCTATGGAAAGAAGGGCTGCTGGTGTTTTTGAGTTAATCTTGTATGCTGATACATTACTGAAAGTGTTTATGAGCTGTAAAAGTTCCTTGGTAGAATTTTTGGGGTCACATATGTGAACTATAATATCATCAGCAAATAGTGAGAGTTTGACTACTCCTTTTCTAATTTGTATTCCCTTGATCTCCTTTTGTTGTCTTATTGCTCTCTCTTGGACATCAAGAACTATATTGAATAGATATGGAGAGATTGAACAACCTTTTCTTGTTCCTGATTTCAGAAGTTCGAAGGTATTAGTGCACGAGCATTTTTCTTAGCCTGATGAAAACAAGGTGTCATACTTCTTGAGAATATTCATATTTATCTCAGCTAATAAGGTGCATAGGAATGAACCATTATTTTAGTCCTAGAACAAAAATGGGAACCTGCTAGTTTTAAAAATGCCCATTAAAATGTATATTGCAATATCACTATGTTAATTCTGTACACTTGTCAATTGGTATCATCAAGACATGTATTTCTCAGAGATATTATCTGTGACAAATTACATCACGGCTTAAATGTACTAATCAATGAGATAATTTTTAAGTAATGCTAATTGTTTTATGATAGCTGTTAAGCAGAAAAATTTATAGCAACCAAAAATATCTACTCTAACTTACTCAAACATTTCTTTAACATTTTTTGAGACCTTTAAAAGTAATATTCAATTCACCTAGGGAACAGAGTTCTTCAAACACAACAGGACTGATACACATATGAACTCACAGAGACAGTGGCAGCATCCATGTGGTCAGTGCAAGTTTAAGCCAGATGGGGTTTTAGAGCTAAGACTAAGTTGTGGACGCCAACTCCCAGCCCTAAGCAATAAGTTATCTGCAACTTACATCAGTTTTCAAATAAAAAGTTAGTTCTCTCCAATAGAGTTCTCACTGAGTATAATAACCACACTTGTAGGTCTCATGTCCAGAAGTAGATGATCAAAACTAAACAAATGAGCAGATTTTTTTGCAGAGTTTTTATGTTGCATCTTTCTTTGTTTGGAAATTTTTTTGTCTTTCTTGTCTTTTATATTAGTTTCAGGTTTTGTGATTTTTTTATGGATTATGGCAGACTTTTTGTTTGTGCATTTTTTTGTGTTTTCCATTTTTAAAATTACTTGTTTGTTTGTTTCAATGTTTGTTTTCTAAAGAGAGAGAAAGAAAGGGCAGAAGGGCACAGAGTTGGGTAGATGGGAGGTAGGGAGAGGGGAAACTGTGAGCAGAATATTCTGTATACATTTTTATTTATTGTAATTTATTAGTTTTTTAAAAAATACCACTCCTTCCTCCCATTCCTGACACACACCCCCACCCCACATCTAATCCTTAGAGAGGGTAAGGCATGTGGCTTTGTGGAAGGTCCAAGGACCTCCCTACTATATCTAGGCTGAGCAAGGTATCATCCAAAGAGAATAGAATCACAAAAAGCCAGTTCATGCAGTAGGGACAAATCCTGGTGCAATTACCAGTGGCCCCTCAGTCTGCCACAGCTATGCAACTGTCAACCACATGTATACCATGTATACATTTTTAAAAATAAAAGTAAAAAAGGAAGAAATCACCTATATGCTACTTCTTTTTAAATTCATTGGGTTTTTTTGTTTTGTTTTTTCCTACCCTAGGTGTTGATTTCTCTACAGTTTTAGATGTGCTCATTCTGATCCAAACAGAAAATAAACTAATGAAAATGGGAAAACTACTGAGTTTCAAAAGTTAATAATGACATTACAAGCAAAACATTTAAAATATCACTTGATAAAATAATAATTCTCTTCTTTAATTTTTTAAATTAATTGATTTCCAGCCTGATCTGTTTCCACTCTCTCTCTCCTCTCCTCCCAGGTCCTGTCTCCAACCTTCCATCCCCTCAATCTTCCCTCTCCCCAACCTTTCCTTCCCCCATTCACTCCTCCTTCTTTCTCTTCTGAAAAGGGCAGGTCTCCCATGCATATCAGTCAGCCTTAGCATATCAAATTGCAGTTAAACTAGTTACCTTTTAAAATCTTAAATTTTGTCTTGTTAATCAGGCAATGAGAATTAGTCATGCAATGAAAAATAATTTTTAGGATAGAAAAGGGGAAGTCTAACAAATCTTAAAATTAGCTGGGTGCTGGGGGCACATGCCTTTAATCCCAGCACACTGGAGGCAGAGGCAGGCAGATCTCTGTAAATTCAATGTCAGCAGGGTCTACAAGAGCTAGTTCCAGGATAGGCCCCAAAGCAACAGAGAAAACCTGCCTCAAAAAAATTTAAAATAAAAAAATGGTTTTTAATAATACAAAAATTTTCAAGAATGCTATATTTTGGAGAAGTAATTTTCTCTTAAGCACTTTCTCAACTGAAAAAGCAAATAATACATAAGTATTTCATTATTAATGACTTTTAAAAATTCATCGATATGTGTAGACAGTTCCTTATTAAATAAATATCACTTGGAGAAGACAATGTCATTTCATGAATTTTCTGAACTTCATTTTATAAACTTATAATCTAAATATTTCATAAATCAATTTATTGGAAGACTTAAAACAAAGTTATGAATAATGAAGACAATGAACATATTGAGATACTTTCCACAAACTAAAAAGGTATGCTCCCCATTTGCCACTTCCTGGCTATGTCTATGTCACTTCAAAAATACAGGCTGAGATTTTCATTGGTATTTTCAAATTATTTTAAAACTTAGAAGGTAAACATAGAGAAAATCTATCAGTACATAGAGATAATATAATTGCTGAGCACATAAATTTGCTCCAATATTCAGTATTCAGTTTTGGGCCAACTCATTTACAAGATTTAGAACATTAAAAATGAGTTTGTCAAATATATATATTTCCATATATATTCATTGAGAATGTTATACTTTAAGTATTATTCACATTATACTTTTAAAATATAATTTTGAATAAATTAATTTACTACATTTACAGGAATACATTCTACTTTGATAACAGTATTTCAACAAACTATTAAATGATTCTTTAGTATATAGTAGTGTACATTATATGTGACAAACTGTCTTTAATCTATAAATTGTTCTTATGCAGGTAAGGAAACAAAAAACATCTTTCATACCACATAAAGGCATATGTAAGCCTGGGTAGTTTAAAATCTAGTTTTAATTTCACAATGAAGTAATTATAGTATATTTTCAAATCCAAATAATTACTGAATGTATATGTAGTAAAAAAGAATCTATAATAAAATTTGCCAACACTTTTGAAAAAGTTATGCTAGTTAGAATATCAGTCATTTCTCAATTACTCAATTTGGCTTTACAAAATGAACTACAATTCCATCAACATTGTTCCATGTGATAGGATTACATTCTTTGTATGGCTGACTAGTATTTCCGTTTGCAAATACACTGAATTTTATTTATACTCTCATCACTGGCTATGCAGCTAAGTTAATTCCATAGTTCAGTCATGGAGAATAATGTTGCAGCAATCAGGATATACAGGTTGATCTTTGGTATGTAGATTTTTATGTGGTAATTGCCATCAAATCCATTGCTCTCTACTTGTTAAGCAATTGCTGAATATTGCTTTTACTTCATCTCCTTTGAGTAAGTAACAAGAAGTTTGATAACTGGCTCATTTTAGTTTTAATGTACTAACAATATATGTACTATTAATATTCTCACCAACAATGAACACATGATACTTTCTCTTCACATTTTTTCCAATATGTATTGTTGAGGTTTTTATTTTAATTATTAAATCACAATTTAATACAATCTTTATATGAATTATGAAGAAAATAAAGTGTTACATCTCAAAGAAACCTAGATCAATTGATTAACTGACCAGTGAACTTATAGAAAGTCTATTTTGGAATGAAATCTATATTATTAGAAATTAGAGAATTTACTTCTGATTTTTATTCATAAGAAACTGTTCGAAAGGTAGAAAGTGGAAAGACATCTATCCTTTGGGAATTAGAAATAAACCACAAGCAGTGTTCACATATTTTTCAGTCATTATCACCTTACAATGTAAAAAAAAGTTCAATCCCATCTACTCACTATAACAATGATGCTGAGATCATGAATATGAGGCAAGGTAAAATTTTTTATTGCAGCTATTATCTATGCTCTTGTTATAAATGTTGAACGCCAGAATTTTACAGAACAGGCCTTCATGTTTTATTTGTTAAACTTTGGATATTTTTGCAAAATTGTAATAATTGTATGTTTACTTGTGCACATCAGCATTAGAGTAAGAGCTACATTTTAAAATAATTTCATCCTTCAAAATAAAATTCAACAGAGAAGAAAATCTGAACAAAAAAACAGTGATGATTCAGATTCTAAAATGACGCTATCCATTTATCCAACTTCAAAAAAAATATGGCTTTTATTATTAGGTTACAATGGATCAAGATGTGTGTTCACACTAATATTGCCCTCATTTCCATTTATATTAAACTGGTATTTGTATTTTTAAAGGAGGCACATGAATGAACAGAGACTTCTACAATCTCTGTTTGTTCAGCTTGTAACATGCACAATAGCAAATTCAATCTTGGTAAGAGGCTTATTACTCCGTTGTAGAAGTTACTTGAATTGCAAGAAAGTTTGAATTTGCATAGTTCTGTGTTTGTGTGAAAGAATGAATTGAAGTTTAAAAGTACATTTTTCTCACTAATAAATTGCTTATGATTCTGTGATTTCAACAATTGCCCATGTTAGCACTAAAATGGGAAAAAAATACTTAAACATTAGGAAAGCTGAGTTAATCTGAAATGTCAATTAGATCAGGCATCTTAAACTCAAGGACAATTTTTTATTCAGTCAACTTTGAAGTAAAAAGTTATTTGTTTGATGAAGTACAATTTATTTTAACTCAGCATAAAGCAATGGGCCCATGGTCACATAGTTCCATTTGTTAGAATTTTTTTTTGACATATTTGTAAGCATTTTACTAAGGATCATTAACCTAAATATTTGTTACAAAGAAAAAAATGAATTATCACAAATCAATACATAAAAATAAATCTAATTAAATTTGTGTTGTAAACTTGTAAGTTATGTTATTTAGTATGCAATGATTACTATCTTTACTACACTCTATTAGCAAAAATATTTGTAATAACTGACATTGGTCACTGAGGGGAGAAGCCTGCAGATCCCACACAGGAAAAATACACACAGTTAGATAAACAATGAGACACAGAAATATGCATAACAATAAAACAGAAATATTATTTCACAACTTACTTTGTCCTAACACAAACTGCTGTGTTTTAAAGTCAATTATTTTACTGACTTCATTTACTAGGTTTCTTGCTCCTTCTCTACCTTCTTTCCTTTCATCCTTCTTTTTTTGTTTCTTATTATTTTTTTATTTTTGTCTTCCTTTCTTTTAAATAAGAAAGCAAGTAAAATAATCTGTACCCTGTATAAAGAGTTCAAAATTCAGTAGAATTATGAGGAAAAGTATATATCCTTCATTTGAAATCAGTTACAGAATATTTTTAAGATCACTAACAGAGTAATTTTGTAAGGAAAATGAAAGAAAAAAACGGGACAAGAAAGATTATATACATGATTGGAAAGATTGCTCAATGCTTAAGAGCACTGGTATTTCTTTCAGAAGACCTTGTTTCAATAGACAATGCCCACATGACAGTTCATAATCCTTGATCTTCAGTTCCAAGGTATGCAATATTATCTTCTGGTCTTCTCAGAAAAAACACCTATGAACACCTATAATCATAAAACAGTAACAAATATTTTTAAAGATTATGGTATATAATATGGAAATAGGATTTTATTTCAAAACTGTAAAACTTTTAGAAATAAACATGAAATAACTTTATAGCTTTGAATTTTAGTACAATTTTGACGTTGACAAAACATAAACTACAAAAATTATCATTTATAAAAGAATCAATGAATTTGATACTATATTTGAAAATATATATCATTAAAGAGTATTATTAAAATTAGAAAGAGACATATATTTTCATAATATATCTCTTAAACTTATATCTACAAAAGGATAAAAAAGATTTATGAAGATGCAAATGAAGCCAGTTTGGTTATATTAATCTGGAATTTCAGCGCTTATTGATATCCTGCCCCCGACTTATTAACATTTGTTTAATTCCATTATAACCAAACTTTTCTGGAACTCTGAAAAAAGAGTGGTTTTTAGAGATAAAAGCATTATTATATAATAATATATACATACTAGAATTACATATAGAATTACATACTAGAATTATCATTTACACAAACTTTATAAAATCTGAGTAAGACAAAACTGATTATTTCAAATAAAGAGCAAGAATAAGAATGTCTCCAATAGAACAGTGTCCCAAAAAGCTAGTACATGCAGTAGAGACAAATCCCAGTGCCATTATCATCATTGGCTTCTCAGTCTGCCCCAATTGTCAGCCACATTCAGAGGGTTCAGTTTGATCCCATGCTCAATCAGTCCCAGTCCAGCTGGATTTTTGGGATGCATACCTTCTTAAGCTTGGATAGAGGGTGGGAGGGCCTTGGACTTCCCACAGGGCAGGGTACCCTGCCTTATCTTAGGACTGGCTGGGGAGGGGCAAGGGGAGTAGGGGAGAAGGAGGGAAATGGGAGGAGGGGAGGAAGTGGAAATTTTGATTGGTATCATTTATAAAGTATTAAAAAATAATCTGCTGGAAAAAAGAATAATGTCAGAAACTTAACAGATAATACTGGGATACTTAAAAATTGCAACAATAAAGATATTCAGATACATAGAAAAAGTTAATCCCAAACCAGCCTCACATACTTATGAAAAGAAATTAAACAGAAAAATAAACATATTTGATAAAGGACAATAATACAAACATATTAATATATTTAGATGTAAACAAAATGTGAGTACAATATAAACTTTCAACATTTCTAGGATACATTTAAAAGAATAAATATGAGACCCTACAAGGTAGAATAAGGATCTGAGATAACAGTTAAAAGCAAATATAATTTATTAAATAAGATCTTACCAGAAAATTTTATGATAGCATTCCTATTGGTGCAGTGTTTGACACTTTCTTGGTTATAAGAGTTGTTCATGCAAAGCATAATGCTTTTATAATAATTTTGCCTTTGTAGATGAATTGAGAGTTTTGCCTTAAAACATTAATAAAATTGTTTTGAACTCTTAACTCTATTACATTGTTTAGAAGCATGGTGTCATGTATATTTAGAATTCTAATTGTACCTTGATCTCAATTGTCTGTAATTTTTTCTAGGTTTGGTAAATTTTCTATTATAATTTTGTTTAAGAGTAAAGCACATGAAGCTTCAGCATGAGACAAAGAATTGCAACAACTAAGCAATGCTGAGAACTAGAGATAATCTTTTCCAGAGAAGATCACAACAATTATTTAATGCATGCCAAATGTTCACACTGAAAACATGTGCATGTAAGTAACATTATACAGACTGATAAAGTTGTATTTAGTAAAATAAATATAAATATTTCAACAATTGAAAAAAGTGTCTATGTATTTGAGTAAGGAGGGTACATGAGAGGGCTTAGAGAGAGGAAGGGAAAGGTCTAAATGATATAATTATGTAATATTGTCAAAATTTATTAAAATGATAATTCACAACAGTAATAAATATAGCAGACCCTACCCATCAGAGGAGGGCTGGCCTTGCCTGGTGAGCGTAGGAAAGCTAGCCCCACCACTTTCAGGAGAACTAGTGTCACCCTGCTCTGACCACTGCTTGGATCTCCTTAGCTGATGACTTCTGGTGTAGTCTTTCTGCACAGAAAGACTCATCCTCTTTGGGAGGGCTGGCCACTGGGAACTTGACAATGCTCCAGTGAATATATGAGCAACACAAAATGGACTTGTTTTTTGTGTGTGGTGGGAGATCATAAGAGGAAGGTTAAACATGGAAAGACTGGGAGTGAGTGGGATAGTGTCACATGATGTGTGCTTCCTAAATAATCATTTAAAATAATTAAAAAAAATTATATAAAAATAAAATTTGATGCCCCAAACCTTATAAAAACAGTATTTATGAACATCAAAGGCATGTTAGTTCTTGACACAATAATAATGGGTGATTTCAACATTCAAAATTTTATGTGCATTTGCCACACTAAAATAAAGACATTTGGATTAAGCTGCAGTATATGTTATTACTGTACCATAGTAACTATAATGGTAATGGTCCCTTAAGTCGCTACAATTTAATGTTTGTTTTCCAGTTGGAGAACTATTAAGAATTAGGAGGTGTGGACTTGGAGGAGGAGTACCACTCGAGGTAGGCTTTGAGATTTCAAAAGCCCATGACATACCAGTCTTGCTTGCTCTATTCCTCATCTTTGCAGATAAAATATAAGTTCTCAGCTACTTCCCCAGCACCATGATTGCCAATTGTCATGCTTCCTTCCATGATGGTCATGGTCTCATCCTCTGATTACTATATGTAACCCCCAGTTAAAATGCTTTCTTTTGTAGTTTTCTTAGGTCGTTATGTTTCTGTACAGCAACAGAAATGGAATTAAGACATGCCCCCTTCTCATTAAATTTCCCTGAGTCTTGAATGGTGGGAGGTTGATATAGATGTCTAATCAATATTTGAGCACTCAGAGTTACTGCTAATTGGCATTTTGACCATGTATGAAATTCTACATTAATGACTACCCACTAGAAAAAAAGCTTTTCTAACCAAAGTTTAGTACAGCACAAATCTATGAATACAACATAAAGAGAGCATAAAAATTTAGCAAAACTACAGTAGATTGCCCTCTTGAAGCCTATTGTCTCCATAGACATGTGTTTTTGCCAAGGTTTAGAGTCCTAAGAATGAAAATCCTCTTGTGGAGCAGATCTCATGTCCAATCAGAAAGACAGTGGTTATTCCCTGAGGTAGTTTGAATGAGAATGCCACCAGAGGTTCATATATATTGTTGAATAATCATTTTTCATACTGTGAAGATGTGTCTTTGACAAGGTACCTTCAGTTTGGTTTAAAAATCAGCTGAATGGACAATAGCTAGTCAGAGAGAGGTTAGATAGGACTTCTGGGAAGAGAAAAAGAGGAAGATGAGATGAATCTAGGCACAGGAGAGATACTAGGGGAAATGGATAAGAAACAGGGCACGCAGGAGAAGAGATAAAACTATGAGCCAAATGGCAGCATGCAGATTAATTTAAGTTATAAGAGCTAGTTAGAAACAACCTTAAGCTAAGACTGAGATTTCATAATTAATAATATGATTCTGTGACAAATTTTTTGATCTGGTCGCCCAAAGGAAAGTATGACTACACTTATATTTGAACACTTTGTGTCCAGGAAGTAGAACTGATAAAAAGAACTGAAATGTGTAGCCTTTTTGGGGCAGATGTGTCACTGGCAGTGGGCTTATGATTTAAAAACCCCACTCCAAACCCTGTCTTGAAAAAACAAAAAATAGAAAAGAAAAGAAAATCCCACTCCCATCTCAGTCTCTCTCTCCCTCTCTCCCTTCTCTCTCACACTGTTTATCCACTGTTTATCAATATGTAAAGTTCTCAATTACAGCACCAATACCACCCCTCTCTGCTCACCACCATGATGGTCATGGACTAACCCTCTGAAACAGTAATCAAGACCACAGTTAAATGCCTTTCTTTATAAGTTGCCTTGGTCATTGTGTTTATTCACCATACAAGAAGAGTAACTAAAAAACCTCCATAATTATTATGCTTACTGTACTAGTAGGAACATTTCTCCAGCCAGTTCAGTATTGTAGCATGCAAGTTCTAGTACTGCATAAAACAATTGCTTTATTTTCTACATCAGCAGAAATAATTTAAGATCTGGTAGGAGGGGAGGAGAGTTCTTAAGTGCCAACATCTGGACAGGATATGCCTATTGGACACATCATCTCATAGCAGCTGTATATATCTGCACAAGCCCTTCATAACTTCAAATTAATGAATATATCTTCATGAATGAGGGAAGGAATTCTGTGGCACTATACATATCAGTGGAGCTATTGGCAATAGATGGCTGTCAATATCGAGGAAGAGGGATTCTTTTTTGACACATGGTCAGTGGTAGGTTGCTCATGCCTTAGAGGATCGTCAACCACTCATACGTATATTGGCAGTGGTAACTGTATTCAGGGGATTCTTAAATAAAATAAAAGAAGGCTTGAAGTTGCCAGGTAGATGTATAGCAGACAATAAGGGAAGTTGTGGGGGGATAATAGTCAGTAGATGCTAACAGTATACCTTGTATAAAAGTATGTGCATGCCCCAGGATTTTTTTTTGTGATAAAACATTGAATAGTAAGAACTTGGGTGAGGGAAACGTTTATCTTAGCTTACAGATTATAGTCAGTCATTAAGTGAAACCAAGGAAGGAACCCATAAGTAGAGTTTTGTGGCAGTGTTCTATCACTATAGAAGAAAAACAGACTGACAAAGATGGTACCAGGAAACATGGGTATTGTTGAGATGTACTAGATCATATTGTTCCCTGGGAGGATTATGGAAGAAATTTGAAACTTTGAGCAGAAAAATCTTTGAATGTTTAGTGATTAACCCTTAATGGATTGTTCTTTGGGATTTTGAAACATAGAAATACTGGAGAAAAATATAGTTGATGAAGATCTGGATTGTGAAGTTTCAGAGGAAAGATTCTATTGGGGCTCTTTGTATAACATTGTAAATTATGAATCTATGATTTCCTATATAATGACACTGGAGAATCAACTGTGGTTAACAAGAGACGAGCACCCCTAAAGCAAGACCTTTGCCTTACTGGGTATATCAATGTTTGTTATCTGGGTTTTAAAAACTAACTGTGATTAACAAGTGATCAGCATCATTAATTCAAATCATCTGGGAAATATTTCCTCAGGGATAACACAGAGAGGCTGTGGTTTGGAGGGCCAAAGCTGTACTGCAGGCTCTCTGTCAAACATGACAATGTGAAATTAGCTTTGTGTGAATAATTGGTGGGGTTTAATGATTGATGAGTGAAGGCTTGGTACATTGTGGGTGGTGGCTCCTTGGACAGATTTTCCATTGTTAGGGAAGAAATCAAACTGATCAAGCAACGAATAGCAACCATAAAGCAGCTTTCTTCCATGGGTCTTGACTTCTCCTGCTTGAGTTCTTGTCCTGATTTCCCTCATTGATCAACTGGGATCAGAATGTGTAACCTAAATAAATGTTTTCCTCCTAAAGGTTCTTTTGGTTAGTGCTTAATCATAGAAATAGATACAAAACTATGAAACTTTCAAAGAATGACATTATTATTAAAATAAAAATACTATATCCTAAATAAACTTTCCTGAGAAATTTTTACAGACTACTCCATCCAACTGATAGAGAATACAAAATCAAAGTAATTATGATGTTTTCTCTAAAAACAAGGTTATTCTAGGTCACAAAGCAAATCATAATAAATATATAGAATTTATTTTGTTATTAGATCAGGATATGAGGTAATAACATTAGAAATCAGTGTCAGCAACAGTAGAGAAACAATACAAATAATTGAATACTGAACAGTTCAGCACTGAATGAACAGTGGGTTGCTGAAGAATTCAAAGAGGAAATATAAAAGTTTTTAGAATAAAACAAAAATGAAAACCAATCAATAAGAACCTCTCGACTATAGCTAAGGCAAGTATAAGAAGAAAGTTTGAACTAGTGAATGATTATATCTAAAAAATTCAGAAAACTAAAAATAAATAACACGTTGATGAACCTCAAATTCTTAGACAAACAAGATCATAACAAACCAAAAGGGAATACTTCAAAAGATTAAATAAACAGAAGGGTAAAAATTAATTAAATGGAGACTAAATTTAAGAACAATACAACCAGTCAAAAACAGATCTTTGAAACAAGGTTAGCCAATCGTTAACCAGATATTCCCACAGAAAGAGCTGTCCTCAGCTAGTAAGAGCTCACCAACTCTGGACTGTTAGTGGGGGAACCTGCACAGAAACAAACTAAGCCAACTGAATGTGGGGGAGAGTTGTGAGACTTGGTAGGTCTATGGGGCCACTGGCAGTGGGACCAGGATTTGTGCCTAGTGCTTGAACTGGCATCTTGAAGCACATTCTTTTTGGAGGGATCCCTTACTCAGCCTAGATATAAAGGGGAGGACCTTGGTCCTGCCTTGAAGTGACATGTCAGACTTTGTTGACTCCCCATGGGAAGCCTTGCCCTTTCTAAGGAGTGGATGGAGGGAAGTGGTAGGAAGAGGGGAGGGAGTGGGAATGGGGAAAGCTGTGTAAAGTGAGAAAGGATTATATTGAAAATTCTTACATCAAAAAAGGAAAAAGAGAAAAGAATTGTAGAAAATAGTCAAATACAAATAAAATCATATATGAAAACATATTGTTACAATTGACTTAAGTATCTAGAGGATCACTAGGTAAACTCATTCCTAAAACTGAAAATCTAAAGGAAACATATACAATCTTAGTGTACATGGCATATAAAAATTAAATAAAAAACATATAAAAACATTAACAAATCCTGAGCAAGTAAATAGATTCAAGCAAAAATTAAAACTCTCTGCTCAAAGAAAAAGCTCAGGACTTGGTGGATGAGCTGCTTAGTTCTACCAAACATTTATACAAGAACTAAAATCAATATTTTCAAGGTGTTAGATGGAAGAAAATGAGAAAAATCTCTACAGAGTTCCATTTACCAAGTAAATATTACCCTGCTTTCAAAACCAGATAAAGACACAGAAAAAACATAAAAATGTTTATAATGATTATATTTAAAAATTATCAGTAAATTATCTAAACAATTCATAAACATATGGAGACCATACACCGTAACCAAGTAGATTAGTTCCATGGGATATTAATTTAGTTTCAAATATGGTCATTGATAAGTGTCATAAAGTCAGGAATTACATGGCTGCTTCAATAGACATAGTAAAGGCCTTTGATAATATTCAGTGAATCTTCCCATGAAAATCCATGAAGTAACTAGTAATAGACAGAACATTGCACAACCAAATGTATATAAAAAAGATATACCAAACATAGACTAAATGTGGGAAAAACTTGATGCAGTTATACTGAAATAAAAAGGAAAGCAAAACTGCCTTTACTTAATATTATTAGTGAAGTCTTAGCAAAACCAGTAAGACAAGGGAATTGAATAATAGAGATATGGATAGGAAAGGATGTAATGAAAGGACCTGTGTTTGCAGATGGCATGTTCTTACACTTTTAAGATAGACACTCAGGACTACAACAAATTAGATCTGAGAAACAACTTCAGCAAATTAGCCAAACACAACTTAAACATGCAGAAATCATAAGAGACAGTTGTGGTGCCACAGGCCAATAGAAAATGCTGAAGAATCTGAGGCACGTTGATCATGAAAAACAAGTTGACTACATTTATATTAGTAATGAAATTTCCAAGGAAAAAATCAGAAACACCATCATAGCTTAAGTATCATTAAAATAACTAGCAACAAATTTAGCAATAGAGGCTCAAAATTTATCCAATAAAATTTTAAGATGCTAAAACATTAAGGAGGACTTCAGAATTTGGAATGACTTTCCAAGATCTTAGATTAGCAGAATCAATAACATAAACATGATAGACAAAATGATCTATAGATTGAATTCAATCCCCATTGAGCTACAATTATATTTTTCACAGAATAAAAACAAAAATAATGAGAAAATACATTTGGAAACACACAAGATAGAGAGATAGACAGACAGACAGATAGATGAATAAACAAATAAATTCTGAAATAGCTAATGTAATAATAAGCAGAGAAAACATTGCTGGACTCATACCAATATCTGCTCTGAAACTATAGCACAGAGCCCTAGTAACAAACAGGATGCACTACTGACACAAAACAGACATGAAGACCATTGGGATGTAATAGAGGTGCCAGAAAACAGTCTGAAATACATAGCTACTTATTTTTTGCAAAGCTTTAATCTAAAACTTGAAATTATGCAATTGCTAGAGAAATAACACTTCAAGAGCTAGAATTTGCAATGTTCTTTTTTTTTCGATGAGGTGCATACTAAATTATTACCCAAACTTGAGATAGGGATTACAGGAAATGAAAAACCTTCAAAGAAAATGAAATAATCACCAAAGTGATAAAGCAGCTTAGAGAATGAGGAAAAAGTTTTTATAAAGTATACACAGAAGAATAATAGTTACAGTATATAGAGAAACACAACTTAAAAATTCAAAATGGGAAAATCTCATAAATAGTCTAATGAATAAATGGGCTAATAAATAGACAGTTCTGGAAAGAAAAATTTTGATAATCAATATTTAGCATATTCATTCACCAGAAAAACACAAATTAAAAATGTTTTGAAATTTTATCTCACTTAAGTCAGAAAAACTATTATTAAAGACTCAAGCAATAATAAATACCAAAATGATATAAGAGGCACATTTTTTCTTTGCCTATAGGAGTGTAAACTGGTTTAAAGAAGCAAACAACCGTCCCAACCCCCGAATCTCTCCCCATCCTCCCTGTCTCACTTCTCTCTCCCCCTCTCCCCTT
>LOJH01038643.1:0-14147 GCA_001685095.1 Ellobius talpinus | reverse complement strand
CCATGCTCCCAATTTACTCAGGAGATCTTGTCTTTTTCTATTTCCCATGTAGATCAGATCCATGTAAGTCTCTCTTAGGGTCTTCATTGTTGTTTAGGTTCTCTGGGATTATGATTTGTTGTGGGTAATTTTTATAAAATTAAAATCATACACAAACTACAAAATCTTGTGGTTTACTTTTCCACTAAAGCATTCAAATTCTATTTTATTAAAAAGCAAATGAAAAATCAGATCCAATTCAGTAATTGTTTCTTAAAATTTGTCTTCATCTGGTCTCAAAGATGTGGCCCTTTCTTTCAGGTGGTATGACTGACAAGCACTGTACTGTAAACCTCAGCCTAAGACACAATGGGTCCCTATGCACTATGACTATGTAACTCATTGCCAGGGCCATGAGAAAACTGGCAACAGTGAAGGTTTCTGAATGCATACAAACTAAAAGCAATTCAAAATCAAATAAATAATGATTCCAGGGGTTTTGGTTAGTCCTTGTCAGTCCCTGAAGCCCCATGCTTTGTGGCAACCATGGCCCCAAACACAGTGTGCTCATTGTACACTGCAAACTTAGCTACACCATGTCCCATCAACAGAATTTGCAAGAGACACTATGTACTGGAAACTACCCCATGCTATGGACATGCAAAATTCTCTGTTTCTATAAAACAAAATGCTTTAATAATAGAAAATAGAGACCGTTCTCCTCATTCATCATTATGTAAGTAGCAAAATGGCATATTTTGAATTGTCTTGTGTTAGAATATTTTATTCTAAAAAATACCAATTAAATTGCTGACTTCTATTTCATTAAAAATTGCTAAGTGTTTCCCCCCCTCAGGATTAGAACAGAATGTCCATCATATTTCTTAAATACCGAAAACATACTGCTATCATTTTCCGTTACAATCTATATGTTATGTAGCATTCGTAGTATAGTTGATTCTAAAATCAAAATATCTATCAAATTCTAAAATCATTATACAAACTATTCAGGCAAGAGTTAACTCTTTATGCAAACATCAAAGATAAATCTCACTATGATGCAAATTTGCTTACAAATTTAATAAATAGGAAAAGTATATGCATATCAAAACTTGTTTTAAAATACTTTTGTGATTTATTATTAGCAAGTATTCGATTTGCATACCTATTTTTCTTAATACCAATATATTTGGAGTTGAACAAAAATTTCTCAGGGGTCCAAACATGCAACAGGTGTAAAACATGTTAAATAAAAAAAGCACTCTTTTAAGTATTTCTTTTAAATTTTGTGTGTGATCATACACAGTGTGTGTGTGTGTGAGGGGTTCTGGAAATGGAACTCAGGTCAGGCTTGGTGACAAGCACCTTTATTCACTGAGTCTTCTCTCGCTTCTGAGCCAGAATTCTAAATTATCACAATGTTAAATTATCTTTCTGTAATCTTTTTTGTTTGTTTGTTTATCTGTGTATTTGTTTGTTTATTTCAAGACAGGGTTTCATTGTGTAGCCCTGGCTGTCCTAGAACTCACTCTGTAGATCAGGCTGTCCTTGAACTCACAGAGATCTGCCTGCCTCTGCCTCCCAAGTGCCAGGATTAAGAATGTGCACCACCACTCCCTGCTTCCTATAATCTTAATATCTACTTCAACTGTCTTGTCAAACTCTACCTGTTGGACATCTCAAATTTAAGATGTCAAAACAAAAATTCTGATGCTCTGCTCAACATTTTTTCTTGTAGAAAAGGACGACACAATTCTAATATTTGGGGCTAAAACTCTGTAAGCATTATTATTTTCTTTATATCTCTTATGGATCAAATCTTCAAAGATTCTCCCATCTTTATCACCAAAGTACAGCCAGAACCTGATAGTCTATTTCACCCTAGGCCTTCACCATTTGAAAACTTAAGTTTTTTTCTCTATGTCTAAATAGGACTGCTTGATGCCTTAACCTTTGCCTCTCTTAATTCTCACAATGTGAAATAGAATTTTAAAATGTATTCCTTTATAACCTCTTCAGTGAGGCCTACTATCACTTCCATAAAATGGCCTACCTTTACTTGTAAGTTTAGATCCACCTAACCTCATCTAATACGTTTTTTCTTTATTTTGACTGTTTTGGGGTTTGAACTGAGGATTTTGAACTTTGCAGGCAAATATTCTACATAACCAAAGCTGTAAGTTTGTTTTTAGTATGCCTCAAGAATCTTGTTGCAGTGTCATGGATTTTGTGTGTGTGTGTGTGTGTGTTATGTTGCTGTTGTTTGTTCTTGTTGTTGTTGTTTGTTTTGTTTTGGATTTTATGTATTTCTTTTTAATTTTTTCTTCCCTTGTCTATAAAACAATATTTTCCATGGTTTGCTTTCTTTTCACTTAACAGTCTTGCCTTAGCAATGTTCCTTTTTTGTTTCTTCTGGTCGCAACATAGTTCATTCCTTCAGGTTCCCTGTTGAAAATCCTTCCATTGTAGATACCTCCTAGACATGCCTGGAGCCATAGCTGCCCCCTCTATTTTCCTGATGCCCTTCCTTACTTCATTCTTAGATACTTCAGTGTCCTGCTTGTGTTTTAAGTTTGTTTGTTCAGTGTCTCCAAACTGTGAGATAATGAAATTAGAAAGGTGCCTTCTCCTGCTCTTGGAACAGTGCCTGCCACGAAAAGATGATCAGTAAATGTTTATTGGATAGCTGATTGGCGGGCAGTCCAGGAGATAAACAGATGAATCCTGTGTCTTCAAGTGCTTACTGCCAATGACAAGGATCCTTGCATGGCCAGGATTTACAATTTAGAAAAACAAGGGAAAATGAGAGGAGTGCAGAAGCAAAAGTGGGTGCTTTCCATTTTCACTCTTCTGTTTGTTTGTTTGGTTTTGTATTTATGACTTTATATGAGAGTGATACATCAACTCACCTCAGGAGTTCTAAGCAAAATAACCTCATTCCTTCATTCACATGTATGTGTGTAATTAGTAACATAATGAGTATTTTATTTTCTAGAAGATACAATGCAACACAAACCATAGCTGCTCCATAACTCTGGAAGTCCACTAGGTGAAGCTCATCTGCACTGACCTTAACAAATAACACACAGATAAACTGAAAGAATGTAAGGGGTGTCTCAGCAGAAATGCATCCAACGGCTTGAGGGTGGCTTGCAAATTTTTGAACAAAGCCAGAATATCAAACTAAATCTTGTCTTTAATAATCCTTGAGACTTAAGTTGGAGTGCCATGTGACTCTTTGGAGTCATGCCTCCTGCAGTAGTTTACTTCGTATTGCTGTGATGAGCACCATAAACAAAAGCAATTATTTCATGTTATACTTCAACATCACAGTCCGTCCTTTAGGAAAGTCATGGCAGGAACCTGAAGGAAGGAACTGAGGAAAAATTTTTTAAAAGAACACAGTTTGCTGCCTGCTCTGTATGGCTCACTCTGCTTGGTTTTTGTTTCAGAGCTAGGTCTACCTGTCTGGAGATGGTGCCACCTACAATGGGTTAGGATCTCTGACATCAATCATTAATCAGGAAGAAGCCCCCAGAGAATTGCCTACAGTTCAATCTCATGGAGGCATTTTCTTAATTGAAGCAATGCTGAGCTGGTTCCCTGATCTAGAGCGATTGGCGGTGCCAAGTGTCACACCTCACCACTCTAAAACAATAGTTTCCATGAATATTACAGAGCACTCATAGCCTCAGATTGTCATGATCTCAGAAGTAGTTCATCTGCTTATGGCACAGTTGTGTGGGTTTTTTCGTGTGTTAGATTCTCTTTTCAAAGCTCACTTAGTTTTTATTTAGCAAATGAAATGAAAATGATTTGAAAATTATACAAGTGATAGCCATTTTTAAACTTCGTAATTATCAATAAATTTAAAAGTACAGATGATCAAATCTTTCGCTTTAATAGTGAATAAGACAATTCACAATCAGCTGTATTATTTTAAAACAAGATTATTTGTTATAGCAGAAAAAAGCAAGTACTTAAAACTCACCTTCAGTTTTGAAGAGCAGAGTGTAAAGGACGGTTTTACACTCCAACAAGTAGGAATCTCTGAGATATTGCCAGTAAAGTGATAATTAAGCTCATCAGTGTTTGGGTTATTGCATAATCTTGATGAGAACTGTAATATAAATTTTAAGGAATTATCAGTTTGCTATCGTACATGTTTCAGTCTTCCTAAACTGAAAAAGACTGCCTCACATTAAAGATTTTTTTAAAAACATATTTCCAGTTTACTTTCATCTCTGAAAAGGCTTACATGATTTCACTCTATCCTAAATCATAGAACAAACTGCACTTGAAGTGAATTTTGTTGTTGAAATAATCAATTAAGATGCTTAATTTGAAAATGTAATGAATTTTCTTGTATACAAGGAAAACGCTTATGTGTTGCTCCATTAAGATTGGTGATGTGATTGCTCCAGTTCTGGCATCAGAGAGGTTTCAAAGCAAGGGGAAGAGTAACAGAGTTGGGTATTTTTTTTGTTGTTTGTTTGTTTGTTTGTTTTTCCTCCCTGCCATCTCTCCAAGCTCTTGTATGAGCACTGAAGAATAGCAGAGAAAGACTTCAGCAATATCAAGACAACTTTCACGACATCAGTCTCAGCACTTGCTAACCAATGGCCACAATAGAGGGTAATTCTATTTTTTATTGTTCTAAGATTTACTTACTTCTTTTGTAGTTGTATATTAAATAAAACACTTCATTTTGTTTTGGGACAAGTTTCATCAACTGGCGACCATAACATCATAAACTTTGAGAACCACTTAGCGTGGGGAGCATGTGGACTTTTGTTTCCTGTTCAAGAATTTAAATCTTCCCTTATTGACTTTCATGTTTATTAAGTGACATTGTTCCTTGCCTCCTCACCAGGCAGCTCCAGCCTTCTCGCCCTCTCTCCCTTTCTATCCCCTCCCCCAGGACTTTCACCACTTCTCTCCGTGTTAATTTGCACACCTCACCTGCTCCCCTGTAATTGACCATAGCTGCGTGTGTGGTATTTGGAGGGGCAGGCAAAGAGTTATGAAAGGAATGTGGATGTCGGCTCCCTTTGACGGATACACAGCCACTAGAGCTGGCTTCTGCCCTCTCGGTGAAAACACGTAAGTAATCATCTTTCGGAGCATTTGAAGAGCATCCAAAGAACGCAAAGCACTTTATAAATATGATGCCTTTGACATGGTGCTGCTCATTATTCTCTTCTGGAGAAGAAAGGCTATTCTCATCCGAAGGCCTCTCCTCGGAGGACATTTGGTGCTAGACCCTTTGACTCCCACATCTGGGAATGTGAACTGAGAAATCGCTACCACTCGACTTTGGAAGCATCCTGGACTCAGAGAGTCTGCGTGATTAAGCGGGTGAGCAACAGACATCACCACCACCACCCTCCCCAGGCATTTCCCTTGATTAGCCTGAAATCCAGCCCATGTTCTTAATGTGACTGTTTTGCTCTGTGGGTTCATATTAGGTTCACACATGAAAATAAGCAAAATCAAAACTTAAAACTCTACTTGCCACCAAAAAGACATTGAATTTCAACTTTAAGACTCTTATTCCTGAAATTACCAATGTGGACTTTTTATGAATTCAATTAATAGTCTACTCTCTCAAATCAATACTGCAAACAACTCTTCAAATTAAAATTGATTTCTATTAAACAATGTACCCTTTTCACTTTTTTAGTGTTAAGGATAAATACCTCAAAATAATATCAAAGTTTACAGCAAACACTCACTAGCAAATTAGTGGGAAGCAGTTACTAAAATTCCCCAACTATTGCTTGCAGCCATCTTTGTGCTTTCTTAGAAATGGTTGCAATATGGACCTTGGATGAATTATAGACAAACACACACTGGATATTTGCCGTTATATGTAGCTTCAGTCTGTCATCCTTGAGGGCAGTTATAGAATCTTAAAGAATTTTGAAAATCATCATCTAGTATATTTTATTTCTGAGAAATACAGAGACATAGAACAAGTTGTTATGCTTCGACAATGAATTTATTTTGAGTATCTAGAGTGATATTAGTCCTTCATTTATTTCAACAGATCATTAATTAATCTGGAAGCAATGAAAACAGTATTTATTTCAAAAAGAAAAGCGTAGCAATGTAATGACCTGACTTCTTGTGATGTAACAACTTGGAGTGAATTAGAAGAACACATTAATGTATCAGGGATTGAAGATTACTTAATTCCTTCGATACTGGACCTTGTGGAAATGAATGCATTCATTAACCCGTCTGGTTCACTCTGAAGTTAACTTAAATGGGCTTCTCTCTGAGCCCCAAGCAGGCTGAAACCCCTTCCTGCCTCTAGGTCCCTAGTCGACTGGTACTAGCGTGCCTAAACTCAAGGGAAGGCGGCCTCGTGCCGCAGAGCAGACCAGTGCACACCTGGAATATATTCTCCTGAGTGAAAACAGCAGGGAACTGGCCAGAAATAACCTCTCTCATATTATTGCTTCAATTAGACCAAAACAACTTTCCCTTTGAAAACTTAATAATAAACACTGCGGGTCATTCACTTGTTTTGAGCCCCTTTGGGAGAGAGGAGCAGATGTATCCCCTTAGCCAGCCTCCTTTCTGTCATAGAGACAAGAGGCACAAATCAGGACAGATATTGATTTTAATTGGAACCAACAGCACCTACATGCCATATTAATTTTCACATCTTCCTGAAAAAAAAAGATTGTTTTTTGGCTCTCTCTGGGTTGGTTGGACAGAATGATGTAATAAATGCATTGGGAGACTGGACAATACCTAGGCAAATTAAGTTGCTTCTAGAAATCCCATTATATCCCAGAAGCATGGTATAGGAGGTCCTTCTATGTGTTGCTTTCATTGGAGAAGAAAATATCCTGCACACATTATAGTTTCCTCTTTATTTCCAAAGCAGTGGCAGTTTTCTTGAGACTTTTCATCTTGAAAGATGCCATACATCCAAGGAGATCAACTGATGAAAAAGAGTTATAAACCGAAATTGTTAGTCTCGACCCTCCGTCCCGTATTAGAATTACAAAATGAAATTGTTTCCACACAAAACAGAATCGAGTTTCATTTGGCATCATTAAATCTTGCTGTGTGCTAAGTCCCAGATCACCATCTTCCCCTAGTTCTGTTGATGTGATACGTTCCTCCAGTGCTTGCTGGGAAATTCAGCTTGTTCTTCAGTAGAATGTACTCGTTTTAGTTTCCTAGGATCTGAGGATAGACAAGGTGCATCAGCATGCATAGGGTAGAGTTTCAGGAGACTGTACTGATAGCAAGAACTCAAATTAACCCTCAGCTGGCCTACCGAGATATTGCAGAACTCTAACTTAGCCACAGGTAACGGTGACATTTAAGGAGATAGGCATGTAAAGAAGACACCACAGAACCTTGTATTCCCATAGTGTCCAAACCAATCAAACAGGAGAAAATGAAAAATTAAGCAACACCAGATGGTATTCTTGTTTGATTTAGCTGCATTCACTCATTCACTCACCAGCCAAACCAATGTTCATTGAGGACCATTGCTTGAGGAAAAACAGTGCAAAATCAATGAGGAAAGAAATGTAGAGCAAAACTTGATGAGGGTTTGAGATTATTGAGATGAGTGTATAGTGTGTGTGTGTGCATGCACGCACACTTTTATGTGAAGTATATGAGAAAAATGGAAGACTAGCATGTCCTTACTGTGCAAGAGGAAGACTACAAGTATCGATTTTTTCTTCTTTTTTACTGTAAAAATAATCAATATTTTTACTATTTGCTCCAATATATAGACTTTTCTTGTCTTTGTGGCATATCCATAATCTGGCATTTCCCTTGCTCTTTTGGTCCTTATCTCATATGTATGTGGCATTTCACTTTATGTCTACTGACAACAAACTGTCTTATTAGGGATGAAACCATTCAGTGATATCATTAAAATAATCCTGTGTGTATGATAGGAGTGTTTTATTTATGCTAGATGACACAAGGGAAAAAACAGACCTTGGCTATCTATAAGCACTATATCATATGTAAGTATTATATTATATTTCAAGCATGTCTGTAAGCTAGGAAAAGCTAGGCTACTGATATCACAGATGATTGTTACTCATTAGAATATGCCTATCAAAGTTTTCTAAAATGACCATATACTATTCCTTTTCTCATATTATTTCTTAGATAAAGGGAATTTGGGGTAGAACGGAGGAAGTATTTAAGATGAATTTCAGATGGCAACCAGAAACTTGTGAACCAGCAGGGTACAAGGTGAAGGTCAAGCTGGAAGGTCAATTTCTTGAGTTCTTGTATCAAAGTCTTCATGGAGGCAATGATAGGATTGTCAGTTGAGACAGGCCCTTATGCAGGACTTTTGCAGGGTCCGGGACAGGACAGCCCACTGTGCTTGTTAGCAAGCATATACTACTTCCCTTGAAAAGCTTGAGGAGACTGGGCAGTAATGCTCTGGGTTTAGACACAACAACCCCACTAACTGGAAACACTCTGTCCCCTGACCTGTACTGTATTTGGAAACCAAGAAGTAGAAAGGAAATTATTTTCAGAGAAAATTAAACACTATGTTTTATGTCTGTCCACATCATTACAATTCATTCAAATCTCGCTGTATCTATTAGATTATCTGAGGTGGCCAAGAACATTCTCTAGAATTTATGTCTAAAATTTAGAAATGAGAGGAGCACTGTTAAATGGCAGAGAATCCAGGGGTCTCAATACTTTGTGTAACACCAAAGCAGACGGTGATGCTAACAGCAGACAACTATTTATAGTGTTTATTTATAGTGTCTTCCGAGAACAGGACACTGGCAGAGTAGTTGCCACAAATAATCCCCCAATTGTGACATGACCCAGATAAGTTGAGAATGGTACCCACATACATCTATTGTAGCATATTCATATGAGGATAGGGTTCAGATTATACTCAAACTCCCTCTACACTGCTATGGAAAGTACCAACTGGTCTTAATCAGTCAGTGGGTCAGCACTGAGCAAAAATGGGAAACAAAAACAATTCCTGTATCTTGCACATGATACAGGAATTTCTATAGGAAGAGAGAAATTCCAGTGTTTGATATGTCAGTATGAGGCAGGAAAAAGCCAAGGTAATTGAAATGAGAGTGAGGCACTTCCCAGAAGTTCTTATCTTCCTAAAACTTAGGTACTATGGGAAAAAAAAACATGTTATGAAAGCATAGATACTATAGTCCTCTAAATGACTTCAAAGCAAATTATACGCAGTCTGTCTTGTCAGGGTTGCAGTTCAGAAAAAGCTGCTTTCTAGTATAAAACTAGGCTTTATTTGATCAAATAATCCTTTTCCATACTTTGCTTTAAAATTACTAAAGGGAGCCCCAAAAATAATTCATAGCCTAAGTTTTTTGTTTGTTTTCTTTTCTTTTTTCTCTCTCTTTCCTTTTTTTTTTCTTCCACTCTGGTGATTTTAAGTAGCTCTGGAAAGCCTGAATGACTCCTTGTGTAAAACCTTCTGTGCTCACTACATTTTCCCAAGCTGGCCTTTAAAGGGCCCCCTTGGAGAAGAACTAGGGGACAAACACTAATTAGCCCTAACCACTTATCCAGGAAGATCTTTGATCTTTTCTCACCTACCCAGTTGTCTGCTTTTGCTTCATCTCCACTATTATAAAATGTGTTTACAAAATTAACACAACAGATTGAGTTTTGCTGGGTACATGATAATAAGCCTTCCAAATGGTTTGATCTCATGATAAGAGAGGAAGTCTTCAGAATTAACACTTCCCGAGATATCCAAATGGGGGTAGCCTGGCAAGATTCTCATAAAACCAAAGTTCTGGGTGTTCCCAAACAGGGCTATAGCAGTCTTCCCCAGCATTTGAACTGTAGTCCAAGATGTTTTTACAAGAAAAGTAAGAACTGTTGCAAATTATGTAAAGAAGGGACAAGCTTTAAACAAATACCTGTTACCCCCAATTTCTCAAACTGATATTAGATTAAGTATTATAGAGACAGAAGACATGTTCATTTGTTTTATTGAGCTAATATCTGAGGTGAGGCCTTGATAATTGAAAAAAACTAAATATGGAGACAATGAAGTTTGAAACGAGTAGGTTTTTGTTGTTGTTATCATAAAACTCTAATATTTAATGTTCATATTCTCCTATAGTTAAAAAAGAGTCCTCCCATTTCATTGACTACTTATCATATTCTATTGTAATCTTGTGAACTCTAAAACTAATTTTCCTTGCATGAAAGACTCACAATTCCTATTTATTTATTTATTTACTTATTTATTTGTTTATTTATTAGAATCACATATTTCTAAGGGCAAGTGAACAGCTACATCAAAAGATTTGAGTCAGAGTTAAAAGCCCCCAAATTGTATCCTTTGGTAGCAGGTGAGACACTCACATTTTTGCCCATCCCTGATTTCTGTGTTTAAAATTCAGTGCATTCTTACAAGAGGTCAGCTCAGATTCTCCGGAAAACTCAGCTTTCTGTGGAAAATGCTAGACTTGTGATCACAAGACTGTTTGACAGTTTCAGTGCGAATGAATCAGAAACACATGGATTAAATGTCCCTTGAAACACAAATGATAGTTTTTAAATTTTAAATTAAGAAGAGTGGGGCTTGGCAATTAACATTCCAGATTTTGCCAAACCCAATGCATTTGAAAACTAATCCAGACAGGTTTGAAGATGCCCCTCCAAGTCACAATTTCTGTACATTGAGGTCTGAAATTGCAAATCGCCAATCCAGCTAGAGATATAGAAATACTTGAGCATGTGTATTTATTTTTATATTTATCTATTTATCTATTTATTTATTTATTTATTTACTTACTTACTTACTTACTTACTTACTTACTTACCAGTTGTGCTTCTGTTTTGTTTTAAGATCAACAGAAACCCAAATAATTGTGCACAGACTGAATTGGAAGGTAGAGAGGTGTTTCCTCGGCAGGGGGCTAGCTGGCATTTCCAATATAAATAGAAACAAAACAAGTTTTTTCAAAAAATAAAAATATAACTAGCGTCTTATACATCGAGAGAAGAAAATATATTCAAGAAAAATAAAAGGTTACAATGTATTTAAGGTAATCAAGGAAGCTGTGTCTTACACATCACTAGGAAACTCGAGAATCGCCATGCTGGTAATACTTGTGATCCTACTATGACTAGCTATACTAAGTTTGTTATTACCTTGTCTAAGCTATTTTTAGTAATTCAAGTGTTCAACTAAATTTCACAGAAGTCAGATCTTGTGTCACTAAGCACTTATTTTTCTTTGTAGAGTAGTCCCCTCTTTTGGTATAATCGAGGTGGTATAAAATCTGCAACATTTTATTTTTAAGGGTCCTTTGGATTCCATAGTCAAAAATCTGTTGACCACATGACAACACAGAAATAAGGGAAGAAAGATGACAGGAACAAAAGGCAGAAAATACAGGGAGGAAAATTATGGAAATAAGGATGAAAAAAGAAGGGAATAAGAAGGAAAAAGATTGAATTCCTAGATATCTTTCATATGCAGTTTTACGAAGAACAGGGGGAAAGCACCAAATACCTGAGTATCCAGCACAGAAACTGTACAGTGAGCAAAGCTAACAAGGATAACAATAAATCTTTGCGTGTTGCTGCTTCAGACATCTCAGAAGAATGTGCTTTATATGCAGTTTTCTTCAGTGGCCATGTAGACTCATGGGAGAAAGACCATTGTAGGTTAGTTAATCTACCTGAAGCTTCATGACCAGTTCTGGAGTCCAGTCCTTGTTCTAGAGGCCCAAATATTTCATCACTATCTTCTCTAACTTATGTAGCTGTGAACTTACTTCAGCCTAAGACTTGTTTAAACCTAGCCTTACCATTTAATGCATTGGTGTGTTTTCCATTGCTCTGATAAAATACACACATTTTTAATCTTAGAGTTTTGAAGGCTGGAAGTCTTCAAATTGGTGGCATTATCTGTATTATGGTTAGGGCCTGGTTAGGGCCCCATTTGATTGTATCACAAAATGTCAAATGGTTTGTAGTGGGAGTATAAGCTAAAGGGAGACATTACATGATGACTAGTTGAAGAGGTTCAGGGACAGGCTTTCTCTTTTTATAACAACACTCCCAAAGGAATTACCTAGGGTCCTGTGAAAATTGTTTTAATGACTTCCAAGAACAGCAATTCACCAAGACCTAATTTTCTTCCTCTGTTCCTTACCTCTTACAAGGCTCTGTCAACATAGCCATACAAGTGACCTAGCATCCAACATATGAACTTTTGGGGAACGCACCTATAGACTATCTAAGCCATAGCAACACAGAAACCCTACTGTTATCATTTATAAAGACATGTGAATGACCTGAGGCCCGTTCCACATAGGGCAGCGGCAGGTCACCCAAGGCCCTGGAGGGTCCCCTGGCAGGTGGCCTGTGGCCTCTGTGGGAGACAGACAGACACATCATGCATAGAAAGTTTGGATATAGAGTTTATTTAATGGATTATGGAGACGAAAGAGAAGGGGAAGGAGGGGAAGGGAGAAGGGAGAGAGAGAAGGGAGGTGAAGTGAAAGGAAGGGAAGAAGGGAAGGGAAGGGAAGGGAGGGGAAGGGAGAAGGGGAGGGAGAAGGGAAGGGAGAAGGGAGGGGAAGGGAAGGGAAGAGAAGAGAAAGGAAGGGAGGGGAAGGGAGAGAGAGAAGGGAGGGGAAGGGAGAAGGGAGAGAGAGAAGGGAAGGGAGGGGAAGGGAAGGGAAGCTGATGTGATGGGCATAATTCATACTTGTTCATCACTCATAGCTCCTGAGCCATGGTTCTTCTCAGAAGAGAACCAGCATGTCTGGAAGTAGGACTGGGAGGAAGGTTCATTTGCACTGGGTAATCTGTCTTATTTTCTTATGTCTTTGTTCCTATCATACATGTGTATGACCTTACATCACCACAAACCATGACAGTGACACCAAGACATCTACATGAAGACACAAAACCAAACCTCCTAAGCTGTTCTTCCCTTGGGTCTGTCCCCACTGTTCCATAGAGCATGCTCAGAGTCCCACCTCAAAATTCCATTACATAAAAACAGAGCTGAACCTCTATCTGCTCAACAGGAACAAGTTAATTCTGTGTGTTCCCAGCATCATGACACCAAAAATAAACCAATCTCCTCAAAATTCCTGTCTCTCTTTCGTCAAAATTTTGTTCTCACCCAGATGACTTTTTGTTAAAGCACAAAAAGCAAGAAATATAACAAGAGAAAGTGAGGGCAAAACTGAATTTGGTGAAACTGATTTTTTTCCTAACTTCTAAGCTCTAATGAATATCATGAGCAATGCGAATGTACTGAAATGAAACAACAGAAAAACCTATGTAAGTTAGGAAGGAATTAAGTCATAATAGTAGAAAAAAGGTAGGAAGCGAGGGAAATGCACTCATTCACCTTAGATCCAGAACCGGAATCACCGGGAAATGAGACTCAGGTAAACCGATAATGCTACCTGAGTCCCCCTATGGCTCGGTTGCACTAGTAACTTCACCGATTAAAGAGTAGTGGGCAAAGAACCGAAGGTCATTTTCTTTCATCATGAAGTATGTCAAAGTAGGCCTTCAAACTCTATACCAGAAGTTGACTGGAAGTTCAGATAAGAACCTGAGACCTACACAGTCATAAAAATGTGACTTATGTCTGTTTTCTCTCCTTTAGCTCCATGTTGATTCAAAGAAAAGGAATAAATTATGCAGAATCTTAAAAGAGTTTATTGGGACTGGAGAAATGGCTCAGTGGGTAAAGCACTTTGCTGTACAAACTTGAGAGCCTGAGTTTGGATTGCCAGTACTTGTGTACAAAGTCTGACGTGGAGGGATATGCCTATAATCCCAGCACTAAAAAGCGAAGGCAGGAGACCTGGGGGAGAGAACATGCTAGCCAGAGTCTATTAACTATGAGCTTTAGGCAAATGAGAGACACTGTCTCAAAAAATGAGGAAGTATAAGGACAGAAGAGACAAGATGCATGCACACATGCAGGTGTTTGTACCTACACATAGACATATATACATGCAACACACTCACCATATATGTGTGTACCTGCACAAACACACTTGCATACACATGTAGTGATAGGGGAGCGGGCCTGCTTTTTGTTCCACCTGGCTCCCGCACGTCTAGCTTATACCCCGAAATAACAACACACAAATTATATTCATTTAAGCACTGTC
>LOJH01038642.1:659-15006 GCA_001685095.1 Ellobius talpinus | reverse complement strand
GATAGATAGATAGATAGATAGATAGATAGATAGATAGATAGACAGACAGATGTGAGAGAGAAAAAGAAATCCTGGGGATGGAAACATGGTTCAGTGATTAAACATTGGCCTGGCATGTGAGACCCTAGATAAAATCTCTAGCACTATAGGAAAAAACAAACAAACCCAAGTGAAACATAGTGGTACATGCCTATAATTCCAGTATTGGGAGGCAGAAGGATTGTGGCAATTTTAAAGCAGTCTAGCAAGACCCTGTCTCAAAGTAAAGAACAATCCCAATGTTCAGACATGTTCAACAATCAGACATGCCATTGCATTTGCATTTGAGTTGAACTATGGCCTTGTTGTCCTCACAGAGATCTTGGTTTTACAGTTTAGAGAGTTAATTGCATTTGTTGGTTTTTGTTACATGTCTGGTTTCTTGTTACCCAAGTGCATTTTTTATTTTGTTTAAAGTCTGAATCTCATGTAGTGCATTTCACAAATTACAGCAGGACTTCACCTTCATCTGCTTCCAAGGTCCCCTCCTCTCCTCTTTAGTGTTATAATCTATGCTTTTATTTCACATTAAAATATTAATGTCATATGCTGTTACCATAACTAGATCTTTCATAGTTTATCTGTTGACTAGTTCTAAACATTGAAAATTAGCAAAGTACATAACAAAGATGACCTCATAAATATTTTTCATGGCTAATGCAAGACTGCTGTGGGAGTACATTCTGCTCTTTCAACCAATAGCCTTTAAGATATCAGCCCACTTGGGCGTGGTCTCTCGTACTATAAAAGCAGCTGAAACCGTCCACCCAGTAACCATGCGCCTGCTCTCTTGCTTCCGGCTCCTGCTTCCGACTGCTAGATTCTGTTCCGGTTCGCACAGAGGACTGTTGTCTAGGACAGTGATCTGTAAGTTTTCCCCTTAAATAAATAACCCTTTTATTATTCATAATTCTGAACTGGTGTGGGATTGTTTTGTGACTTACGTCATCACAAGACACCTGATGTCATCATTGCCTCTAGTGGTTTTAAAATCTTAGTCTTCTTCTCTGTGGGGCATTTCCAGTTTCTCCAAGGAAAGAAACACCTTTCTATCCCAAATGTGTTTCTGTTCCCTTCAGCCACATTGCCTGCCTTTTCCTGCCCAGTTTCAAGAACATTGAACAGCTATCTCTTTGCTCCATTTTGCTGAAATCACAATCCCCAGAAACAGGGAAAAGGCCGAATGGGAAGAAGACATTCTGCGTGTTTGCATGTCCCAAATACCTTTCTTCTCTGTTAAAGTCCCCGTGGTATTTTGAGTGGATATGGATTTCTAGATTGAATCAGTAGCCTTGGGCCACTCACACATTCATGCTTTCTTTGTAGGTAAAGTTTTTCCTCTTTCTTTCAAAGCTTTCAGGATCTGCTCTTGATCTTTGATGTTTCGGAACTTCTCTCAAGTATTTGAAAGTGTCGGGTTTTTTGTCCACTTTGAGTGGATCTTTAATGGGCTCTTTCAAGTCCAAGGATGCCCGTAGCCCAGACTATCCTGATAATTCTTAGATGACTTTTCTATCTGTATGTATGAACCTCTAGGAGTTGACTGCTGTTCTGTGATGTTTATCTTTACTTATATTTTTAATTCACATTTTATCTTTTAGATCTTCTTAGTTTTATTTTCTAATTCCTTTACTATATAATTATGATCATTGTGCTGTTAATGCCTCAAGAGTGTTTGTCACTCTAATTTTGAGACCACAGTACATGGCATTACTTTATGTGTATAAGCAGTGTGCTTGCAAGGTAGTCACTTAACATAGTTAGCATTGCCTCTTCTGCTTTGAGGGTACTGTGAAATGATTAAACTTATCACTGGGATGCTGCTATGCTTTGCATTCCTAATCAGTGATCCATGTGGATCCCGGAAAAGAAGAGCCAGGCTGCCAGTGATCCTTAGGACCATAGCATTCATAACTGTCTCCCTTAAAGAGCTTCTGCCATGATGGAAATCACCAAATGGAAGATTAGTGTTGGTGTGCTCTAGGTCTTTCCAGCTCACGGTATAAGTCAGTGTCAGAAGACTGTGGAATCTCTTCCTCAGTTGTGTTCCCTTCTGCTCAGATATATTCCGCTCGATGGCACCATTCTGGTTTTATTAATTAATTGATTCATATTTACTTATATGGTCCTCACAATTGAGACCAGGGCCAGATACTGTTAAGTAAGTGCTCTATCACTGAGTTGCACTTCAGCCCTTGATTTATTGTTTTATTATAATAATCATTTATTAATGCATATGTATGTCATGACACATGTGTGGAGGTCAGAGGACTACAATGCGGAGCCAGTTCTCCCATCAACCTCTACATGGGTTCCAAGGATCAAACTCATTGTCACCAGATTCCTGCAACAAACACTTCACCCACTGGGTCATCTCATTAGGTCCAGCCCTTAACTTTTAAATTTGTTTTTTCCTTAAGCTACTTAAAATAAAGAAACTCATTCTTAAACGTAGACATGGCTGCCAACAAGGTTGTTTGAAGAAATAGCTCCCCTCCTCTCATGCATTTGCTGTAAAAAAAAAAGAAAAGAAAAAAAAGATGGTCATGGTGACATTTAATCTCTTGAGTTCTACCAGTGTGGCCAATACAATTGGAAGCAGCCTCGTGGAGTCTTATGACTTAATGCTATTCCTGCACTTATTTTGCAGATTGAGAAATTGAAACACAAAGGTTGAGGTAGTCCCCCCAAACTATTAACCAGGAAGTCATAGAGCCAGAAATCTAATTCCATGATTTTTTAATTAAAATATAATTACATCATTTTTCTCTCCCTCTCCTTCCTCCAACTCTTCACATGTATCACCCCTCACTACCCTCAAATTCATGGCCCCTTTTCTTTGTTGTTATTGTTACAAATATATCTATATATGATTATATATGGACATACAACATGCTGAGTTCATTTACTGTTGCTTGTGTATGTATGATTTCAGGTCAATCCACTTGGTTTTGGATAAGCAATTAGGGGGCTCATTCCTGTGGCTGACTAATTCTCCCTCTCTCATCAGTCATTAGTTGCCTATAGTTTTTATTTAGGGAAGGGACCCCATAAGATTTCTCTTTTGTACTACAGGATGTTTATTGGTGCTGCCATTGTTCAGGTCTTGTTTAGGCAGCTATATTGATGAGGTATTATGGGTACAACTTTCCTGTGATTTCTAGGAAGAAATGACATAATTTTCCAGCAGCCTTCACGGACCTCTGGCTCTTAGAGTGTTTCTACCCCCATCTTCTGAACTGTTCCCTAAGCCTTAGGTGTGAAGGTTGTCTTGTAGGCATATCAACTGGGGCCTGGTCACAGCCAGTTGTCCTCTGTATTTTGACCAGTTGTGTCTTTTGGTGATGGTGTCTGTCTACGGCAAAGACAAGATCCTTTAATGAAGGGTGAGAGATGCATTCATCTGTAGACATAAGGATATGTACTCAAAATGTGGTTAGGAACTAATTCCGTAAGTTTTACCTCCTGACCTTTTACAGCCGACCTCTATTCTACGGCACCTTTCTATACAGAGCAAGCACCTGCTCATGGAAGAAATGAATAACGCTAGCCAAACTTAGCAACTATTCAGTCTGGTCCCTGAAAAAGAAAACCCTTTGGTGATATTCTGTAACTCAGCACAAGCCCTTTGGAGGCAGGAGTGGAGGTGCACTCCCATTAGACATCTATGCCAGAGGCTGAGGAGGGAGAATTGTAACTCGGGGGCAACCTGGGAGACAGAAAAGTAGGCAAGAAAGGAGATGGGCTTCTGGGCTGAGCCATTTTCGTTTCTTATCTAGCATGTTTGTTTCTTAGACAAAACCAAGAAACAGTAAAGGAACAAACAAGTTTCAGAGTTACTAAGTGTGTCACAGTCTGTGAATGCTATCCTAACATGGAAAAAGCTGTTGTATACATGAACACTGCTATTCTAACTAATGCCTACATTCATGATCACAGAGGAATACACAAGTACTCTCTCTCTCTCTCTCTCTCTCTCTCTCTCTCTCTCTCTCTTCAAACAAGTCAAGAAAAGTCTTTTCCCATCACACATGACCTAATGGGCCAAATGCAAGCCTGTAGGCCCCAAATCACTCAACTCTAATTCTGTTCTGACACAAGACTCCCTCTGTGGCCTTGAGCAAGGCAATTATCCTTCCTGACTGAGTTTGGTTGGCCATTAAAGAATAATAATATGTGGTTTCTGGGAAAAGGATTGGTGTGGATTAATGACTTAGTTAATGTGTGTCTGGTGTTTTCAAGAGTCCATACCCCACATAAGTAATTGTAGTCAAGTACAATGAGGTCTCTGTTTATCTCTGAATGCAGAAGAAGGTAAGGTTCACACTCTCACAGTATTAGGCACGCAACCATGCCAGAAAAACACCATTATGATCCCCGTGTCACATGTCCTATACTGTTATTTATGACCAAGAGGAAACCTCGCAGGCTCTTGTTTACCAGAGGACCTGCTGATTTTAATTGCCTGTGGAAGCCTGGAGCCTAATGTTGTCTACCTCTATTAGTCAAAAATATTAGTTACCAGAGCACAAAAATGTCTTCATTTTCTCTAGCGGGATACAAATTCATTCTGAATTCTACTACAGTTTGTGATGGTGTTAGACCCAGGAACAATGGAATAATGGAGAAGGGGGTCTTTGCCTCAGGGAGGCAGACCCTCAGATGGGTGTACTGGCTGTACTGTGTTTTCTGATAACACGCTAATAGTATCAAGCAGTTTTCCACTGGTAGGCCCTGTACTTTAGTATTGTCTAGAAGTGATACATTTGTACTACTACTCAGCATGTCCATTTCTTTCTCTGATTGCCTTTGGGATCAATTTCACCCAATATTTGTGAAGAGCTGATAGCTAGAGGACTGTTTCTAATTCAATAAAGCATTGGTAACCCCTGCTCCAACCCACTCATTCATAGTTTTGGCTCATCATCAATGCCAGTGAGTTCAGATTCCTGCATCCAGCATCTGTGCAGGCCAATAAATTTCCCTTTATCCTATTCAAATGTGCATGACTTCCTTTGCATGGCTGTTTTACAAAAGAAAATTCAACCTTTTGAATGCTTCTTCCCAGTTACTTCAAGCCAACTTTTCTCTAACTAAATATAGCATGAGATATGACTCTGTGAATATTTAAAATAACTCTTACATCTGGAGTTCCCTTTATTTTCCTCAACCAACCATACATATGCTTCGAGGACCCGTGAAAAGCAAGAGTGGGTTTGTTCAGAGAGATATATGTATATATATATATATATATATATATATATCACATCTTAAAGTTGATCTGAGATTGCTTTTGTTTAATGTAGACTACGGTACAGAGATCAATAACTCACAGGTGTAATACCTTCACTACGAAAGAATTCATCTCTCCCTTTAGAAATAACACACACGCACGTGCACACACACACACATAAACTAGAGTTACTTCTTTTTGTCTTTTAAGTCAGTGCTTCCATCTGTCCATACATCCTGATTGAGAAAGACAAGACCTGATAGATGCCTCCAGGTTGACTCACAAATCTTCTCTTCTTTCCTTAGAAGTCCAGTTGACCTTGGATATATACTGTCTCTTGTGCAATGTGACTTACTAGCTCTCTGTCTTTACTTGCTTATTTCAAGGCTAAGAAGAGTGGGTATTGATCAGATTATCACTGTGCCAATCCTTGGCCAATTTAATGCTGGAAAATTGCAACCAGTGTCTCCTATTGTGTTCTTAAACAAAGCTTTGTTCTTGGTTACTCCCAGGGGACTAAATAAATGTGTTTCTCCCTTAAAAAAAAAACTAAAAAGGAAATATGACTTTATGTTTCTGTTTTAACTAGAATTTTGAACAAAAGCAAGAAACTAAAAACCTTAAAAGACACTCTTTTCCAAAATCTGTATTATTCAGGACTGTAAAGAAAGCTCAGCAGTTAAAAGCATGGGCTGTTCTTCCAGAGGATCTAGGTTCTAGGTTCAATACCCAGTAGGGTTCAGATCAACTGTAATTCCAGGGGATCTGACACCTTTTTCTGACCTCCTCAAGCACCAGGCAACAAGTGGTTCATATATACGCACACAGCCAAAACACCCATACACAATAAGAAATTACATTTTTGAACGTTTATATTATTCACTAACCCTAAAACAGGTGTTAGTAGTCTAGTGATTTTTCCTCTATGTGACCTTTAAGAGACTGTTTAGAAACATAGATTTCTTTACCAATTCTAATAAAATGTTTTATTACTCAAGCTACATTTTCATCTTCATTCCTTGTACTGTTTTAACTTTGCATGTTTTATGTATTCATTCAGTCTTACATCTTCAATTCTAATGGGCCACTTTACCTTCAAAATACTTTCCTTTTATTAGATTCATTTAAGCAACTATAATATGGACACCTGAAAAATGACCAGAATTAGCGTAGATTAAAGGACAAAAAATATATTGTCACTTTATTGGGGGACATATTTATGAAGGTTCCTCTAAACGAAGAGATCATATCCTTCTAGCATCAAGTACTGCCTGTGTTCTTGAAAACACTTTATCTCACTTGGTGACTCAGGAGCAGACGATTGTGCCTCCGCCTCCTTTCTGGAACTGCATAAGGCCAGTTTTAGCTCATTGCCAGGTGTGGGCAGAGGCAGTGTCTGGGAATATAGAAGGATGGGGAAAGTAACAGTTTTCTCCTTAGTGATGCTGATTCAGCTGGTTAACTATTGGGCTTCCTGAGTTAATAATCTCTAGTCTTAAGTCTGGCCAGAGGTCCACCTGTGTGGTTCTCTTACCCCTTTTTAATGAGAAGGCAACAGAAGCATCACAGGAGTTCAGGTTACTTAATTTTTCATGCTTCCAAAATGTAAACTTATATTAGCAAAATGAATTATAAGTAACTATAAGTAAACATGGATTCTCATATGGAAGAAATTTGGTTAAATGTATCTGTTAGAAATATATATATATATATTTACATTTTATATTTATTGATAACTTACATTACAAATATAGTAAGCAAGTTAGATTTTAAAGGAAGTAAATTACTGAGACATTCAAATGATAAAGATGCTTGTAACTGACGGATAGCTTACATGCATTATGAATAAATAATATACAGACATGTGGTATTTGATATATCCATTGCATGGAAATATACCTAAATTTTTCCATTTTAATATATGCTAGGCACATATTTGCTAAACGTTTCTCAAGCCAATTTAAAAAATATTTAATAGCAGTTGCTTTTTAAAAATATAATCCCTGTAAGGCCTTTACCCAATCAAGAACAAATCCACAACTGAACATTTACTTTATATTTGGTATTATACAGAATTCTGGAAGCTTAAAGAAAGTAAAACATTGTTTTGCTCTGAAAGATTGTATTCGATGCTTTTCCCCTTGGTGGGACAGCATCTCTGACAAAAGCAACACAGGAAGAAAGCTTATTTGTATTGTGGTTTGGTGAGCTACAGTTGGTCGTGGTAAGGAGAACATGGCTGCTTGGGCAGCTCTCAGCTGTGGTGGTGGGACTGTCCACGTGCATACACCACATGGACACACCCCCTAAAAAAGCTCCCAGAGCTTCCACACACGGTACATGAGCCTGTGGGGTATTCCACATTCAGTCCATACGATGCCCTAATTATCCAAATATTGAAATAAAACCTTGCAATACATTGATGTACAAAATAATGAATGTATGAAAGAAGTAGAGCAATCTGTTTCCCCAGGTGAGAAGAATCCGCAAGGTTGGAGGAGAATGGAAGCAACATCAAAGACGATGCTGCATTTGGGAAATGGCCAAGGGCCCCAGGGTGGCAGAAGCCAGAGGGCAGGAAGAGAAGCGAGAAACAATGGAGGGTAGGACAGATTTTCCTGAAATGGAATCTGTGCTGAGCTTTTCACTGCATCAGTGAATATGTACTATCTTGCTTCTGTGGACCATGGGCCCTTCTAGGCTTTAAGATAAGGGCCGTAACATATTGAGGCTGGGGTCCCACGGGGCATAACCAGTGAGAGAGTTACCTTTCTCATTGCCACGGACCTGACAAGAAACACCTTAAGGAAGAAGGGGTTTGTTTGGATTTACAGTTTAAGGAAAGATATAACCTACCGGGGCCGGAAGTGGCGAGCACAGTGGGTAAAGGAACTGTCAAATCACATCTGCAGTCAAGAATCAGAGGGAGATGAACGCTGGTGCGCGGCTCATCTTCTTTTTATTCAGCCAAGGGCTGGCCCTGTGGATGATACTGCCCATATTCAAGATTAATCCTTCCTCCTTGTTTACATTTTTTCTGGACTCAGCCTCATAGACACACCCAGAGGCATGTTCCCGTGGTAACTCTAAATCCAGTCAAGTGGATGGTGAAAATTAACTCCCATCGCCATGCTCAATGACGAAAACTGAATGAGAAAAAAAAATGATAGGGGAACTGAGGGGGTAAAAAATTCTGTTTGTAAACTTCATATAGTATGGCTCATAAGGGTGCATAGGAAGTGTCAGATATGAAGTAAAATCCAAAGAACAGAGCAGGGTTTGTGGTGAGAAATACATGGATCATCACTGAAATCATGGGATTGGATGGACATCTAGAGGTACAGAGAACATAAAAAAGAGAATGTGACCCATGGTTGAGAAGATTAAGTAAGCTTAGAGTCTGGAGTATTCCCACAGAAGGGTTGAAGCAGAGATAAAGCTTAAATATTAAGCATCATGTATACCAACCTAAGAATTTTCATTTAAAACTGAGGCCATTACAAATAGATGCATCCATACTCCTCAGCTGCTGCAAACAAATACCCCACAGAGGATTTTCTTTGAAAAAAATTCAAATTATGTGTGTGTTACATGTTTCTGTGTATCTGCCACCTGCCTGTGATGCACATGGAAGCCAGAAGAGGGAGTCAGATAGCCTGGAACTGAAGTTGCTGGTGGCTGTGAACTGCTCCACACGGGTGCTGGAAACAGAACCTGAGTCCTCTGGATGAGCAATTCTCACCCTTAACTGCTGAGTCATCTCTCCAGCCCCCAAATATTTTTTTTAAATTTTAGGTGGTATAATTCTTGTCATCTGGCCTATGATGTTTTGCTTAATTTAATTTGAAATCATTTTTAACTGAATTAATCACAATTGAAATGTCTCCCACCATGTCCAAAGTATGGCTTCAGGTAACAACAACAACAAAACCATCGTTTATTGCCAGAGGTACCCTTTCTGCACTCAGAGACCCAGCAAAGCAGAGGGATAACAGAACATTCTCTTCCTTCTAATCTCCTTTGTGATTTCCTAATTGCACCACATAATTATATTTTTCATTTGTTAGTGCTTATTTGCCTTCATCTGTTCCTAAGAGTTTCTGATTTTGATTCTAAACTTGTTTCTAAGGTGAGGACTGATTTGCTACTTCAATTTCGAGCACAATGCAATGCCATCTTTTTTATGATGAGCCCTCTATTTACATTGTAGTGATTTGTGAAGAGGAATCGTGAATATTTAAAGATGCTACACTAGGAAAACCTCTGTTCTATTTATGCCCTACTTAGTAGAGTTATTTTGCAAAGGTTTTTGAATAGCTATAACCAGAAGAATCATCAACAAATCATAATGGAAATTATACATAATAGAGAATGCCTTCCCAGAGGACAAAGTTAAAAACACTAAATTTCTTAAAAATGCCACAAATACTTTTGTGATTCCTGCTTGTTCTGGCAGGAAAGAGACAAATTCCTCTTAGGCAAACCCAAGAAAGCTTCAATGTGGGGATATTAAGCAAAACCCAGAACTGTTACTGGCACCTTGGTAGTGGTCTCTGTCAAGCCTTGAGGCCCGGGAAATTTTAATAGGTACATTTGGAGGATAAGAATGATCTAATGAGGCATAGCAGGAGCTGCAGCATGATCAGAGGAAGAATAAAACACCTGCCCTGCAGAGGCAGACTTTGAAGAAAATGTTGATTTGGCCTCAGCTCTAAGTTCAGAAGAGTAAGAGAAAGGAATATATAGAGAATGGCCAACCACCTGCCTTTCCTCACAGCACAATGGCATCTTCAAGGTCAGGGAAAACATTTGCTATCCCACAGAAACATACCTCTGTGTACATCCTGAGGGTGTTTCCAGAGAGGTTTGATGATCCACCCTGAATTGGTGTCATTCATTCCAGGGTCTGTGGTCCCAGACTGAATAAAAAGAAGAGAGGCTAAAGAGATGGCTCAGTGGGTGAAGTAGTTGCTGTTCAAGACTAAGGATCTGAGTGATACCAGAATTTCATAAGAAGTCGGGTATGGTGGTACATGCTTGTAATCCTAGATCTAGGTGGCAGAGATAGATTCCCAGGACTCACTGGCCAGCCAGTTTAGCCTAATTCACAAGCCCCATGTCCTAATTAGAGTCCTAACTCACAAACTAAGGCTCCCAAGGAGTGACATCTGAGTTTCATTCTGGCCCTCAGAAGGACATGCGTGTGTGCACCAGAACACACCTGTGAAGGTGCACACAAATAAATAACTGAAAAGAAGGCAAACAGCTCCAGCAGTCACATCTCTCCGCTCTCCGACTGCAGTGTGAGACCTGCTGCTCTGACCCCCGTCATGATGGGCAGAAAACACTATGGGACAAAAGAAATGCTTCCCCTGTTAAGTTGCACCTTATCAAGTATTTTGTCACAATAATGAAACAGTAGGCCATGTGTGCTGCCCCAGGGATTAAAACTGTATTATTAAAAGGTGGATGGAAAAAAACCAAAAGTCAAGTGCCAAAAATGCTGCCTAATCACTCCCAGTTGGCACTGTCCAAAACAGCTTAGAAGCAGAAATATAAATCATCTCTGAGAGAATTTATTTTAGGTGGCATCTGAGAATTCCAACAGATGGAAGTCCGTAGACATGCACACACAGGAAACATTTGGAAAGCACAGAAGGACATAAGTGACCATGTGCAGGACCTGGAAAGGGAAAAACACTCCATCAGATCTGAATACATTAGTAATGTTAGAGCATATGAGGTATGCATTGAAGTAACAGATTCTAGCAATGCGGACCTATTGTGTTTTTAATATGTATTTTATAATAATGAAAAAACTGTAATTAATAATTCAAAGTAGAAACTCTATATATTTGTTAAGTGCCATACCAAATATAATAAAGAAATCTGATAAATTATTGTTTTAAAAATTGTTATTGCTATTGTGATATAACACAAAGCCTACCTCATATAACATGAGACTTAGCCTGACCACATCTGTGTGTGCTGTAGATTGTTGACCATGAGATGCTATACCATACAACTCTCAGATCTCTTAATCTTGTGTATCTGAAATGTTTTAGTCATTATTTAGCTATTTGTCATTTCTCCCCCCATTCAACCCAAAACAGCTACCATCCCACTCTGAGCTCCTATGAACAGAATAATTAAAAAGGTTCTTTATTTTATTTCATATGTACATTTGTTTGCCTGAATGTGTGTGCACCTTGTGCATACCTGGCGTGCACAGAGGCTAGGTCCTGGAGCTGTAATTGCGGACAGTTATGAGCCACATTGTGATTGATGCCAGCTGAACCCAGGTTCTCTGTAAGAGCAACAAGTGCTCTTAACTACTGACACATATCTCCAGCCCCAAGTTTAACCATCTTAGACAACTCAGAGAAGTTGAATGATTTAATATTTGCCTTTCATAACTGGCATGGTTTATTAAGCCCAACGTCTTGCAAGTTTACTTACGTTATCACATATTATAGATCATATTCCATAGGACTTTGATTTTCATGCTTTTAATAATTAGTAACAATAGGCATAATTTTACATATTTATTGGCCATTTGTATATTTTTGTTGGAGTTATGTCTACTAAAGTTATTGATGACTTTTTAGTCATATCAAAAGGTTTTTGGTTTGGATTTTTTGGTTTAGGTTACTAGGGTTATTGTAGGAGCTGTATATATATTTAAAAATTAACTCTATCAGATATGTAGTTTATTAGTTACTAATAATGACTGTGACAAAATGCCTGACTCTACTACCTTTAGTAATTGTTGCAACCCTAAATCCTAACCTCTAACTTTAATCGCTAGCTTCTACCATAACCCTAAACTCTGTCCCTAACCCTAACCCCAACCTAATCTCTAGTCTTAAACCAAACCCAAACCTAACCTCTAACTCAAACCTAACCCCTAACCGCTAATCCCAACTCTACCTCTAGCCCTAAACCTAACCCAAACCCTAACTTCTAACACGTTATAACCATAACCTCTAGCCCTAACCTATAACCTCTCTAATCCTAACCTTAACCTCTAACCCTGACCGTAACATCTAACCCTAACCCTTAACTTCTAATCCTAAACCTAACCATTATTTTGGCTCACAGCTTGATGGTATAGTCTGTCATAGAGATAGGCAGGGAAAGGCCGCCACAGTATAGGCTGCCAGCTCCGTAGTGTCCACACTCAGGAGAGATGGGCTGGGAAGATGAATGCTTTTCCAATTGTTTACTTTTTATTCGGTCTTGGTCCAACCTATAGAACTGTGATGCTCACATTCAGAGTGGGTCTCTGAACCTCTTTAGCCCAGAGGAAAGGATCTCACAGACATATCCAGAGTTTTTTTCTCTGGTAGTTATAAATCCTGTCATATTAACCACCAGAAGTCCACTATTCACCAGCTTGAAACCCTAATACAGCAGTTCTGAACCTGTAGGTCACATTCACTTTCAGAGTCAAACAACTTTTTCACAGGAGTTACATATCAGATTTCTTGCATATCAAATATTTACATTACAGATCATAACAGAAGCAAAATTACATTATGAAGTAGCAGTGAGATAATTTTTTGGTTGGGGGAGTCACCACAACATGAGGAACTGTATTAAAGGGTCTCAGCATTAGGAAGGTTGAGAACCACTGTCCTAATACATCACTATTGAATTATAACCTGCCCCTATTCCTTAGAAGCAATCTAAAAATACAAAATGCATTCATTCCAACTAAGAGAGAGAACTCACCATCGTGATCCTTTGTGACTGGACCTTGAAGTGGAGACTGACCATTACAGGAGATAGCTACCATGTAACAAGGTTGGTGAAGAGAGAGACAGACCCTTGAGTTCCATGAATAGCAGAAGAGATATAGCTTTGTGGTCCTGAGCAGTCATCATGGGGCCTTGAAGGAAGCTAGTACATTCCCTTCAAACTCCATAGAAGGGGTTTCTGACTCTTCTAAGTTGCTGGTAGGGCAGGGAGAGTACTTGACATTACATAACCTAGTCTAGTCTAACCTACAAAATCATGAAGAAGGCACTAGGGGCATAGATCAAAGGTGCCTTGAGCCAAGGCAACATGTGGAAGAGGTCGAATTTGTTTTCCTGGCTCGTCCTCAGTGTCCTAGCAGACATAGCATGTGTCTATCAGTTGTTTGTCCTAAGAGATAGACTGTAGGGGAGTGTGACCTGGTTTGTGGGAGAGAGAAAGAGGCAGCCTGAGGGTCTGTAATCTAACACTTCCAATATGACACAGACTAAACATTCCACTTCAATAAGGAAGTAGGGGGCATAACAAGAAAAAACTGCACCAAAACAAGACCTAAACCTAGTAGAGCAAACATGACACTCTATGGCTCCATGTCCAGCATCTAAGGCTCATAATGGAATCATGGGTGCTCTGATAGCCAGTTGTATGGGGTGGCCTTATTGCTTAAAACCCATGTTTTCACCACTTCCCTAACAAATGGTGAATGCAAGCCATAGGATCCTACTGCATGCTTAATTTCCTTTAGATCATTCATACCTATAGATTTCCACTTAAACATTCCTCTAATCCTTTTGGGTATTTAGTTCTGGATGGTTTGTCAGAGGAGATTACAGGATAATAACCTAAAAGGGTCATCTCTGACTCTGACACATACTGGTGAGGCTAAATCCTGTTCTTATACCATTTCTCCCTGCTCATCAGTTCAGATAATTTCCTTGATCCTTTCAAACCTTTTTACCACTGCCTTTTGTAAAGCCTGAATCTCTTGACCTGTTATAATTCTAAGGATTTCATTGGCTCACATGTTGGAGGAGGGAGCTGCTTGTTTGTCCTGGCTGCCTGGGTAGCTTAGCCCCGAAATAACCACACAGAAACTCTACTAATTAAAGCACTGCTTGGGCCATTTGCTCTAGTTTCTTCTTGGATAATTCTTACATCTTAATATAACATATTTCTATTAATCTGTGTATCACCACATGGCAGAGGCTTACCAGGAAAAATTCAGCATGTCTGTCTCTGGTAGCTCCATGGCATTCCTCTCTTTCTCTGCCTTTCTTCCTCCCAGCATTCAGTTCTGTCTTCCCTGCCTACCTAAGT
>LOJH01038641.1:0-10808 GCA_001685095.1 Ellobius talpinus | reverse complement strand
TGCCTCTGCCTCCTGAGTGCTGGGATTAAAGGCATGCACCACCACTGCCCAGCGGGAACTAGGTCTTGAATCTGCATTTCTGCTCATCCGTGATTTCCTTTCTTTTTCCGTGTTAAACAGTGACTTAGTTCACTTTCCGTTGCTGTGATAAGCACCATGGCCAAGAGCAATTTGGGGAGAGAAGGGAAGGGTTTCCTTCCTTCCTTCCTTCCTTCCTTCCTTCCTTCCTTCCTTTGCATTTTTTTTGTTTGTTTTGTTTTCGAGACAGGGTTTCTCTGTAGCTTTGGAGCCTGTCCTNACCAGGCTGGCCTTGAACTCACAGAGATCTGCCTGCCTCTGCCTCCCGAGTGTGGGGATTAAAGGCGTGCGCCACCACTGCCCAGCGGGAAGGGTTTATTTCATCATGCAGTTTACAGTTCATCAAGAAGGGAAGTCAGGGCAGGAACTCAGGCAGAGATGTTGGAGGAACTCAATGGTCGTGGGTTATTGACTTGTCCGTCATGGCTTGCAGGAGGTGATATCCACAGTAAGCTGCACCTTGCCACATTATCATCATTCAAAAAACGCCCCACAGATTTTCCTACAGGCCAGCTTGATGGAGGCAATTCCTCAATTGATATTGCCTCTTTAGAAATGATTCTAGCTTGTGTTAAGCTGACCAAAAGCTAACCACTATGAATGGATGAAGGAATGATAAATTTACATAGGGCAAACATGACATGTTATGGGCCTTACATATGGAACAGTTCAGAGAGTGAGGATTACCTTAGTGTCTACTCAGTGGTTGTTGCTACCTTTTAATGGAGTCTCTTGTGTTCCCTTGATCTTAAATGGAAAGGTCCCCCAAACAGGCAAACTCAAATGATCAGATGCCTGTAATCTCAAAGTTAAAAACTTAACAAGCCAGTCCAACAGGAAATGAGAATTTCTTTTCTTTTTTTGGAGATAGGCTCTCACTATGTAAAGAACTGGAAGTGGCCTGGCACTCCGTGTAGACCAGGCTGGTCTTGAGTTCACAGACATCTGCCTGCCTCTGGGAGTAAAGGCACCCCCCACCACATCCTGCCTATTTTTCTTTTGAAACATGGTCTTGTTGAACAGCCCAGGTTCCAACTGTTGGGCTAAGGTGATTCTCCTATCTCAGCCTCCTGATTAGCTGGGACTTCTGGTGTATGGCATCTCACCTGGTTGGGAGTCTCACCTTGAAGTGCATTAAAAACCCATAATTCAGAACTTTTTCACTATCACTTAGAACAATTTCATCACTTAAAAAGGAACTACATACCCATTAAAGCTTCTAAACTCGCAGCTCACCTCAGCCTTATGCATGCTTAATCTATTTTGTCTCAACAGATAAGCCTGTCCAGAACATTTCATGTACCTGAAATTATGTAACATGAGGCCTTTTGTGTCTGGCTTCCCTGGCTTAGCATAATGAATTCAGGGTTCATCTGTGTTGCAGTATGCCCAGAGACTTCATTTTTTTTAAATATAGCTCTATTAACCTTTGCATCATCATGTGGCTATATAACACTTTGCTCATCTCTTCATCAGCCAATGGGCATTTGGGGTTGTTATGAACAACCTGGCAGGAAAGAACTGGATACTGAGCCCAGTGACTCAAGAATCAAGTCATCTTTAATCACTGAGCTTCAGTTATGTTCCTCCTCCCACCCTCCACAAAAACGGCCACAGAGACCCTCTGGCTTACTTGTAATGATTAAAGACTGCGAACACAAACATCTACAATAAATGCCACTCTGATAAAAATCCTACGTCACTGTGGACCGCTTGTTCTAATGAAGTCACCATCTCACTTGGGCACTTGGTGTCAGTTGGGTTCTTTCTCTGTTATGAACCCTGAAAACCAGTACCTGCTTTGAAAAATCACAAACTGGAGCCAACAGAGGGACATCAGGCACCACAGGAGTGGTGGAGGGTGGACCCTTGGTCCTCACCACTCCTATGTCACCGCAGCCACATTTTTACTGGCATTCTGCCCCTGGGTCTGTGTGACAAAAGGGTTTAATTTCTAATGAGTACTAAACAATGCCACTCCACGCTATCAAAGAGATAATCTATTGCTTTATTGTGTTGCATGAAATTCGGAGGTCCTACTGTCTAGTGAAACTCCGGGAATGCAAAGCAAGTGGCAAAGAGCATTAGAAACTTGTGATATTCTGGGAAGAGGCAGGACTAAGGGACCCACACTGTATAAAAGGCAGGATGACAGGACAAAGAGTGACTATCAGGTCGTGTGACGTAAGAAGCCACTGGAGTTCTCCATGTAAGGGCGTCATCATGTCGAGACCTTTAAAAACACTTTCTGCACACAATCATATGTAGTAGCACACCTCAAAGTTCAGATTCGGTTTTCAGGACTGACAGAAAGCCAGGCACCGTAGTGTGCACACCTGTCTGTAATTCTAGTGAGGTGCACAGAGTCGGGAGAAGGCTTTGAAGCTAGCCTGGTATATACAATGAGAGTAAAAGAGAGACCTTGTCTCAAACAAGGTGGAAGGCAAGAACTGACATTCAAGGCTGTCATCTGGCCATTCATGTACCAGGGTACAAGCATGCCCACACTTACACATATGAATGTGAACACACGCACACAAAGCTAAAAAAAATCAATTAAAATTATTTTGTAAGCTATAAGGCAAATAGTTCCAAAGAATGATAGAAGAAATGAAGGAGGGGGGAGGGGTGTGGAGAGCCTTCTGTTCAGGTGTTGATCATCTGTATTTTCTGCACTACTCTATCAACTTCCATGGCAAAAGAGAAAGAAAAATATAAAATAACTGGAACAAAAAACAACCAGTGCCCATGTACAGGGACAGTTCCAGTTTTTAGATATAGAAAATAAGTCTGAAATTAATTTATCTAAAAATAAAGGTGAAAGGGATAGTTAATAATATGTTTATACATCTTAGTGACAGTTATATTTTTGATGAATTCAATGGTATCATATAATATGTATCTTTTAAATTCTACTTTTAAAACCTGTCAAAGGCCAGCTTTGAAGTTGAAATTACATAGGTGCAAGATTATTATAAAAGTTTAGCATTTCCTGGGCTTGGCAGCTAGCCATACAGTTGAAGTCCGAGTTAGAGACGGTGAATGAGGCTGGGAAAACACCTGGCAGTTGAACAACAGGCCTGGGACTACAGAACAAGAGGTACCTGACTCTTCACCTTGTGCATTTCTTTCTTCTCTTTCTTTGGTATTCTAAGAGTCTTCCCGAGGCAATTATTGAAATGGATATGCTTCCAAATGAGCATATGTGTTGGTACGAAGCAGAGGAGCCCACACTGGGTGGTGTTGAAAGTTACAGTAAGTGAAGTCTGATTTTATAGAGATCTTCAAAGGACCAATTTTCTCTCTCCTAAAATAGCTGTTTCCATGGTTACTTAATCACTTATTATGAGGCCTTAGAGGAAATGCATTTGGGGGGATAATTCAGTAGACTGTGTTTAAATTTTCAATGCGGGAACTATGGAACTTGGAATAAAATATAATCTCTGGTAATTTGCAGTTGGCTTGGTGTTAAAAAGACATTTGTATTCGAGTGGGGAGTTTTGAACTCAGTGGTAATCCTGATCCCCCACCCCCAGCTGCCATCCCATTATGCCAGTCTTGTTGCTGGAAGCAGGAGTTGCTGCTCAGGGACACAGACGTGACCACAAACTGGGATAGTGCTGAGTGGGTTCTAATAATTGACTAGAGGGCAGATGTGAGGCAGCCTGAGTTGAGCATTGCCTATCTCTCCACTCCTCCACACCATGTGGAATCTCGTCTGCAAAGGGAAAGGTGGAAGAGATGAAAATAGGAAGAGATATACTCGAGAGTAGCCAATATACCCATCATCCCAAAGAGAAACCACCTACCCAGGGCATCCCTGCAAGTACTGCTGATTCAAAACTAGCTGCCACACAGCTTTGGAGAAACCCTACGTTTCCTAGAAGCCACCTGAGGAAAATTCTGCTCCTTATGTGCCAAACAGCATAATGCATATCTTTACAGCCTCCAAATGTTTACTGCACCCATGTGGTACATTTCAAAGGTCCTTCCCTCTGTACATGGACGTCAGTGTCCAGGGTGCTTCTGGGGCACATGATGTTGGTCGGCTGAGGACAAAGATGTGGTCCTCACAAGTACAGGTGTCTGTCTCTGCTACGTCATTATGAACTGAGGACTCAGAGGGCTGAAGGAGCAGGTTGTAGCTGTAGCTCTATTGTCACCAGGCCTGCATGATTACTGCCCACACACATACCATCATTTTTTCTGCCCTGCATTCTTCCTTTTTAGCCCCCACATCTATATATGTATGTATATATATATGTGTGTGTATATGATATACATACATACATACATATATTCAGGATTACCGAGGAGATTGATGAGGCACACTTCTGGGTATTTCTAGAGAGAATTAATTGAGGGGGTGATAATTCACCCTAAAAGTGGGTAACACTAACCCAGAGGCTGAGAGAAAATGGGAAGGCCAATAACACACTGGTATTCCTCCCCCTGCTCCTGGCCTGACATGCAGTGAGTGAATTGCACCACCATGCCCTACCAGCCATGATGAGTGAACCCCCTGAAACTGTGAGCCAAAACAAATCCTTCCTTAAGTTGCTTCTTTCAGGCATTTTGTCTAGCAGCACAGAAGTAACTGATACACACATCATCCCTGAGAGAAAGACCCCGAATAGTCTTATTCAATCCCTTCCTCTCCCCATCCCCAGTACCATTAACCTGCCTCTGCATCTATAGGCATTTTTAAAAAGATCTATCTATCTATCTATCGTCAGCCACCATGATGTACAGTGTCTTGTCTGCATATACGCCTGCAAACCAGAAGAGGGCACCAGATCTCATTTTAGATGGTTGTGAGCCATTATGTAGTTACTGGGAAGTAAACTCGACCTCTGAAGCAGCTAGTGCTCTTAACCTCTGAGCCAGCTCTAGCCTATTCATAGGCATTTTATATGCACGGACCACTTAGTTGTGACTCTTTGGGTTTGGCTTCCATCACTTAGCATGGTGTCTTCCAGGTCTGCCAATTTCCCACTTGTGCATTAGCTCTGCCTTTTTGTTCTGTTGCTGAATATATTCTATGGCAAAGACACTGCATATCTATGTGTGTTGATGGGCACTTGGGTTGTTTCTGATTTGGGCTATTACGTGTAAGGTTGCTATGAACCCTTGTTTGTATGGATTCATGTCTATAATTCCCTTATAGACATAATCTAAGAGTGAATGGCTGGGGACAAGAAACTGAGTCTCTTATGGGCTGCTAGATTCTCATGCTGTAACTTTTTGTGGTATTGAAAGTTAAACCTAGGGTCTCATGTATGCTAGACAACCACTGAACTAAAACTAAAATTACACTTCTGTTTTGAGCTAGGTTCTCATTAAACTGACCAAACTGTCCTTGAGTTCACTCTACAAGCCCAGAAAGGGCCTTGAACTTGCTATCTTCTTGTCTAGACCTCCTGAGTAGCTGGGACTACAAGCTGGCACCACCAGGCCTGGCCTCTTCTTAGATCTTAGTGGGCAAACTCAGTCTCTTAAGACCCTAAGACAATTTCAGCATCATTGAACAACTCTTCCCCAGTTGGTTCTGAGAGCTATGCACAGGAAAATGGCTCCTAAGCGAGCACCAGCATTCAAAGTGCAGAACTGCTGAGCAACATAGCACTTGGGTGACTCAGAGTCACTCGAGATATTAGTCAGAACTTTGCCTAGCAGTCTAGATGAGGAAAAAAAAGAAACTACATCAAGATCCTGAGGATCTGCAAGAGGAAGCTGCAGTGTGTGAGCACCTAGGATGTGGTATGGATTTGTGAAGGAATCGAGGGTCAGTATCTCCCTCCAATCAGTAGCACATGGAATATGGGGCTCTTGCTTTGTTAATTCAGTTATGAGCCCACGTTGCATAGGAAACCTCCATATTCACTGGACTGAAGTATCCTTGGTGGTCTCTAAGACTATACAGAGCAGAACGATTCTGCTTCCCGGTCTTTACAGCTGTTGGAATGCAACACAGTGCATTTCTTGGTGTTTGTCATGATGCTGGTATGTACCACACACTGGGCTGCCGGCCAGATAAAGTACAGCCATAAGTCACACGCGGCACATCACAGTTGATAAGGTGAGGGAGTGACTGTGTTATCAGTGTAATATTAACCATGCTGGACTTCCTATTGTGATTTCAGAGTATGTTCCTCCCACTCGTAGAAAAAAGAGTGGACTGGAAACTAGAATGCTGGGTTTTGACAGCAGCTGCCTCACAATCTGGTATTTACCTTGTAAAAAGTAAGTAAAATACTTTTTTAAAAAGTAAGATAGATATTTGTGAGTGTATATGTGCGAATCTGTATACGTGTGTATGCCATGCATGTGTGGGTGCCTGCTGAGGCCAACAGAAGGCATTGGGTTCCTCGGATCTGTAGTTTCAGGTGGTTGTGGGCTACCCAGGTACTGGAAGAACAGGAAGCATTCAACCTCGGAGCCATCTTTAGTCCCTATTTTGTCTCTTGATTAAATCAATTCTTCTTTGTGTGTGTGTGACTTAATTGTGTGTTGTTTTATTCATCAAAGTTCTCGAAAGAGTAGGCCAGTAAACACTTATCCATGTCTCTGTCTATCTGGTAGCCTGGGTGTTCAGAGGCTCTACATGTTCTATGATGTTTGTACAATGATGAACTATCTAATGTCCTCAGCAATACCTGACTCTGTTGCATACAAGACTGCCAAAGGCTTCCTTCCCACAGGAATGACAAGTTGACTGGAGAAGATCAAATTCTTGTGAGTGGGCAAACAGTACAGGCTCATGGTCCCATCCCTCTGCCCATGCGTGTGTCCTTTCTTTTAGGAAGTGACAGTGATGGGAGCTGGCCACAGGCTTACATTTTTCTAACATTTACTTAGCAACTTAAAAAACTCTGGCAGCTATGTATTGCTTCATCAACTTTATGGAAATAATACTCCCCTCCCGGAAAGCTCTAGTTCTCAACCTTTCTAATGCTGTGACTCTTTAATACAGTTCCTCACATTGTGGTGAGCCCCAACCATAAAGTTATTTTTGTTGCTACTTCCTAACTGTAAATTTGCTACTGTTATGAATCATGATGTAAAGATCAGTGTTTTTTGATGGTCTTAGGTGACCCCTGTGAAAGGGTTATTCGAGACCCCCACTCTCAAGGGGTCTCAACCCACATGTGATTCATTTCTCTATTCCCTTAGTCCTAGAAACTGGGCATAAACAGGAAACAAGATGTTTGTTAGGAGACAAAATTGAGCCAGTGTGATTCTCACATGGTAAGGTGGATAAGATGGTGCTGCAGGAGGAGTTACGAAGAGCCGGGTTCACGAGTCTCCAAGGTGGCAGCTTCCTGTGACTTGGCCAGGTGTGAGGTTAGAAAAGTTGGGCTTTTATTCCTAGCAAGCCTGAAAGGGGTCTTACTCAGTGTGAGGCCAGGAGCCTTGTTCATGAGGCACTTTTTATTTATGGCTTTCTGCAGTTTGCAAGGATAGAAGTCAAGAAAGAAATCAGAAATCTCTTCTGGTGGTTATGTCTAGCATTGGGAAACTGATTCTGGGCTGCCTCAGTCTACCTCTCTGGACCTAAGGGTTTCAGTCACATACCAGCAAGAATACTTAACAAGGGGTCAACTGTGTGCCATGCACTATTCAATGGGGTTTGGTATCAAGGGGTCAACTGTGTGTCAGGCACTATTCCGTAGGGTTTGGGTATCTAACTTATTTGTTCTATCACAACTCTAGGGAACTTGGTGCCACTGTTTTCCTTTGCCCCAAGTCCCAAGCAGCAGGTGGTGGCAGAGCTATTACACCATCTGATTCCTGGTCTGCCCACTGCCAAACTCGAGTCACACAAACAAACAAAAAAGATTTACTTTTGCGCATTCTACTTGAAGCTAAATCATTAGTTCTCCACTCCACTGACACAAGAATTAGATTTCCATTTTAAATTCTGTCTGGGTGGTGGAGGCATATGCCTTTAATTCCAGCACTTGGGAGGCAGAGGCAGGCATATTTCTGTGGGTTAAGGCCAGCCTGGTCTACAGAGCTAGTTCCTGAATAGCCAGGGATACACAGAGAAACCCTGTCTCAAAAAACCGGAAGAAAAAGAAAAAGAAATTTCTTATGTGACAATAAGTGGCAATATCATGTCTCCAAGGACACTTACATGGGATTACAAAGCATGCTGCATGCCAACTTCCAGTATAGACATGATGTGGGATGTCCTGTATGTGTTGTTTTTATTGGATAACGAATAAAGCTGTTTTGGCTAATGGTTTAGCAGAGTAAAACCAGTTGGGAAATCTGAACAGAGATATATATATAGAGAGAGAGTAGATGGAGTTGGAGAGATGCCATGTAGCTGCTGAAGCAGTAACGTGCCTGCACTGGTAAGCCACGGCCTTGTGGCCGATACACAGATTAGTAGAAATGGGTTAATTTAAGATGTAAGAGCTAGCTAGGAACATGCCTAAGCTATTGGCCAAACAGTGTTGTATTTAGTATAGTTTTTGTGTGGTTATTTGGGTCTGGGCAGCTGGGAAATGAACGCGCAGTCTCCGATTACACAGACATATGTGAATTTCATTGTGATCACGAGCTATGCTAGAGATCCCAGTGGCTGGCATTTCCTGCTTTGCCTTGTAGGTTAATAGAAGTTATATAATGCAGGTAAGACCTCAAACTCATGATCCTCCTGCCTCAGCTTCATAATAAACATAAGGATGACCATATGCTTTAAGAGCCAGGCCTTGATCACACTTCTGAAAACAATTATTTTATTTTTTCTCATACAACAGCTTTATTGTGAGCTTGACCTCCACAGAGAAAGTTCTAGTGACAGTGCACTTAGAACTAACTCATTAAAATGGTTAAATATGACACTAGAGAACTGGATTATTCTAAATCCCAGAAGGCATTTACACAGGTAGCTGATGTCATCACTGGTCATGAAATGGACAGAACATCAGTATGGTTGGACCTGAGTCCCAGGCTACTATCACCACTTGCTCTGCACCTTGGGAACAAAGGGGGTTTTAACACAGGGATCATTAATTCACAGTTTTTACTTTGCAAGGAGACGAACTTGGGAGCCATCACTCAAGGGATGCATACCATACTTGTTTGTTCCAAAAGGCCCCAGAGAAGACAGTTTAAGCCTGTTCACAAAGCAAACCTTCTGGAATCTATGGGTGAGATCCAACACTGGTCTGTGCTTGATCTCAGACAATAGGAAAATATCATTTCCCTGGCACGCAGATTTATTGATCTCACAGGAAACATCAGGATGAGAAAAGTCACCCTTGACTCTCAGTACCCTGGTTACAGGCAGTTGTATAACCAGGGGTGTGCAGTCAACTCTCACTTCTGTCTCATAATCAGTTTGTTTTCATTTTCACCATCAGCCAACCAGAACACATTTGAAGTCACTGCTGGTTCAAGTCCAGAAGCATTCCAAAACAGTAGGAAAAGGAGGAAGAAAACCTGCCTGAGACCAACTTTAGCTTCATTATGCTGAATTCCAAAGTGCAGTAGGCCCAGGGAACCAATAGGAAACAGGCTTTATTCTATTTTAAATTAGGTGCATGTGTCTGTATATCTCTGTGCGTGGTGTGTGCAGGAGCTGGAGGAGGCCAGCAGATGGCATCAGGTCCTCTGATGCTGGAGTTACAGGCAGTTGTAAGCTGCCATGTAGGTGCTGGGAACTGAGTTCAGGTCTTCTGGAAGAGCAGTCAGTGCTGCTAGACACTGAGACATCTCTCCAGCACTACAAATTTTGATATTAAAAAATTAACTTGGGAATCTTATTTCAAAATTAAAATATAATAATGAATATTTAGGTACATTATAATTTAGAAACATGCCTTTAAGTCTTTGTAGCAATAAAAAAATGAAGAAAATTGAAATGGTCAGGACAGAGTGAAAGTTATTTTGATTCTTCCATGAAACAATGTTACCAACATACCTCCTTTAGAAACAATGTTACTTAACACAACTTTAGAAACAATGTTACTGAACATAACTTCCCTAGAAACAATGTTACGGATCACTCGTCCTTTAGAAACAATGTTACTGAACACACCTTTAGAAGCTAACTTTGGAAGTCAAAAGCTACACTTGCTCCCTGCTTTAGGAAGCCTCAGAGTCCCAGGGAGGGCAGCACAGCCAAGAATGCAATCACGTTTCACAGAGACCTGGCCAGGGAAGCAACTTACTATTGTGCACAGTCGATCAACTGGTACTCGTTGGATCTCTCAAAGCAGGCCTTCACCCCCTCATCGTCCCACAGCTTCTTCACGTGATCAAAGAATTCCTAAGGGTGGGAAGAATGACAAGAGAACACATGTCAGGATATTTTACAAAGAGGGAGAAGAAACTGCAAGACAGAAGTTGCGAGGAGGGCGGGGATTCTTTTAGTTTAAGCTCTACACTGCCAATGTGTACTGATGGTTCAGCACGAGGCAAAGCAGGCAACTGGGCTCTCACAACTCATGCAAACTATGGAATCTCCCAACTGTTCACAAAGCCCACCAGAATGAAACCTGGAAGTCAAAAAACAGTGCCAGTCATTAATTATAAAACACGAACACAATTGTGCGGCTTTTAGCATTCAGTGCTTTTGAGAGCTAAGCTGTCGCCTTGGCAATGGAAGACACGGATAGTCTAAGGTCCATCTTAGCAGCTGTCTTGCGACTTTTTAACATGAGGTAAGTGATGGAGGAGGGTTATCTGTCTATGTGTTACTTTCATTGGTTAATAAA
>LOJH01038640.1:6495-28065 GCA_001685095.1 Ellobius talpinus | reverse complement strand
GATCTCTGTGAGTTCAAGGCCTGCCTGGTCTACAAGAGCTAGTTCCAGGAAAGGAAAACAAACAAACAAAAAGACAAACAAAAAAACATAAAAGTGCAGAGCTGGATAGGATTTAGTTCAGTGTAAATGTTTCCCCATATCCGTGGGGGGTGGGGCCCAGATCCCAAGATTCAAGAATGTTGAAGTCTCTTGTAAAAAGTAGGGTGGTATTTGTATATAAGCTTTCTTGTATCTTTTGTTTTATATATTTAATAATACTTAGCATAATGTAGATGCTATTTGTATGCTTATATTGTTTAAGGGATAATGACAAGGAAAAAATCTGTACATATTTAGCATACCTTTAACTTTTAATCAAACATTTTTTTGATGCAAAATTGGTTGAACTGAAGAAGTAAATGATACATGGTCTACTGAATTCTTGTAGTATGTCTTGCAATGGCAAAAATAAGGCATCAAGAGATTGAGGTAATAATAATTGCTTACATGCCTGTCAAGGTTTGGTTTTGGAGAAGGCCTAAGTAAAACCAGAAATAATCCTATGCCTTGATTGTGGGGTGATTAAATGACAGATACATGTTTAGAGGGCCACTTAGCATTAGTTTTCAGTTCTCCATGTATTCTATACCTTTATCCAAAAAGGGAGAAGTTGCTTCTAAAAAATAAATAAAATAAAACCTAGGGATGGAGAGATGACTCAGTAATTAACAGCACACAGTGCTCTTGTAGAAGGCTAAATTCAGTCCCCAACACCCACCCTTTAACTCCAGCTTCAGGGTACTCCTTCAGCCTCTACAGACACCTATACTCTTGTGCACATTCCCCACCCACTCCCCCACAATTGGAAAATAAAGAGTAAAGTTACTTGAAATGAATTAGTTGATCTTAGCTGGAAAATAGCAACTTTCTCTTCTCTTATTTGCTTTTTTTCCATGCCACTCACTTTCCTATGACCCCTAGAAGAGTTTCCACAGCAAAATGAAAGGAACAGCCTGCAAAATAGTCTGAAATGAGATAAGAAAGGCTTGGTGTCATTTAAGTGCAAATAGGTAATAAAAACTGATAAGAAAATATTAATAATCTAGAATTAGAGTGGTAAAGAACAGGAAATGAAATTTCACCAGAGGGAATTCAATGATCAACAGACCAATGAACAACACGCAGAACTCATAAAAAAAACACTGCAAATTAAAGGTGATAAAATTTTGTTTATCAAATTGATAAACAAGATTGAGAGATTTTAATATACAATATAAAAGGCATTTTTTTAATATATCATATATTTGCAAATGGTTAGAAAACCATGCTTTTCAGAAACCAACACAACTGGTAAAATCAAATTCCTTGAGTTCTGTTATGGGAGAAAATTCACTAGTCCCCACCCCAGATGAGGAATGATAGACACTTAATGGTTACTGATGGAGGGAGAATCATTTTCTCGCAGACAGACTTCCAGACTGGCTTCCCCATCCTAAGTACTCGGCCCTAAAATTGGCAGCACTGCAAGGAATCATGGGATGTTATATGAAGCTGATACATATACTACATGATGTATATGTATATATATAATATATAAAACAATAATTATACAATAAGACATTATAAATTTGAGATGAGGTGGTGAAAAGACAGAAGAAAAACTGGAGGGAGAGGAGGAATGAAATGCCACTAATATGTGTGAAATTTACAAAAGTTTAAACATAGTTTTTATTGAATTAAATTGCTTAATCTGACACACTTAAGAGTTTTCAATTCTAAAGATTTTAATTTGTTTTGCATTTTATTTAAGTTTGAGTTTCTCCTTATTTCCCTAACATCCAGATGTTGAATGGCCAAGTGCTCCTGCATCACTGGGGTAAGGTATCATTCAATGATATATCATTTGCCCTGGACAAACTGTCCCTAAGAGCTCTCAGTGCTGATTCCCTCAGATAAAATCACTGGCAAAATTATCACGGGTGTGTAGAAGCCTCCAGACATGCAGCAACCTCACAATGATGTATTCAAGAAAACCAATGTGTCATGGGCATGTCAGGTCCCAGCATTGCAGATAATGGCAGAAATCTTGTACTCATGACATGGTCATTGTGCCCTGAATTTCTTTTGTCAGCTGTCTCAGGCATGCTCAACTCCTAGGACAGCTTGTTTCTTGCAGCAGCCTTTCCTGTTCCCCTATAGTCCACACAGAGAACTGATCCTATATGAATGTGCTAGATGTCAGCTATGGAGTTGGAGCTTCCTCATTGCTTGGCCTGAGCACTCCTCACATAAAGTCACTCAGCTCTCTCCATCTGCCTTCCCTGCCCTTACCATCTTACCATCACGGGCATGATTATGTTATTCATGGACAATGTGTTACTCAAACCTGGTCTCAATGACAGTCACCAATTTGAATGCCTAGAGTCTGAGTAATTTAGTGGATACTTGTGGAATGAGTCAGAATCATTAAAATCATACTGGAAGGAAAAGAGGCAGAATAGAAAGAAGCATGGAATGAAGGACAAGTATGCTGTGCGTTGGCTGCTGGGTGACCTGGGAAGTTGTTTGACTTCCCTGAACTTTCATTTCCATGTATTCAAAATGCAGGCAATAATCTACCAATTTAAATAATGAGAATGAAACAAGACCAATGAGAGAGAGAGAGGTGTAAATGAAAGCCCCACCAGTGTTTCCTGAGGCAGATGGGAGATGGAAGAGTTGGCCCTTAGGACAGCTGGTAGAGCAGGCACTGCACTTCGGTTGGGCAACACAGTAGAGCCAATTCCATTGATGAAAGTAGTGGCAAGTCAGTTCTGAAGTTGTGAGCATGGAAACACTGTCATGTGAAGGCATGGGCTGGAGAGAGACATGTCCTGTCTGTCCTGCCCCATCCCTTTGTGGCCATCAGCCTGAGGCAGGTGGGATAGCTGGCTCTGAGATCAAAAGAGCAGGAGAGCTAGCCCTGTCTCTAATTGGCTGCAGCACATAGGAGAGTGGGCAGCGTAGTAGAGCTGGTCCTGAAAGGTGTAGGTGTGGGAGACCTGATCTGAGGCCATGAAGGCAGAAGAACTGGCCCTGTTCTTTGTAGGAGAGCTCATCTTGGTGGTGAGGACAAGGGAGAGCTGGTGGGCTGACTAACTGTGCAACTACCCAGGCTCAGAACCAGGTTATGGGTTGGCCCACCCCAATATCTATCACCTCTATGATCTGATGGACAACGTGAGGGTACAGGTCCTGCAGACCCAAAGCTGTAGGAGCTCTACAACGCAACAACAGTATATCCAAGAGTAGTTCCAGTGAGGGCCCAGCATCAATAGATAGTGTAGGAGAAACCAGAGGCATTGAACCTAGACCAATGGCTCTACCAAGAACACTTGCAAGTAAAGATATATGGATAAAAAGGGTTTACTGAATGATTCACTATATTACACTACAGCATCCATGACAAGATATCCCCTCCTTTCTTTCTCTTAAATTTACTTAGGGGATGAGTGTTGCATGGGCAGAGGATGGATATCCAGAGACAGGAAATGAATGGGATCAAGATGCATGATGTGAAAGACGCAAAGAATGAATCAAAAAAGAAAGTTAACAAATCACCAGTGTTTCCATAACAATTTCCTGCATTCACTTTCACTTTTCTCACTTCCAGGACTTCAATTTATTTTCTTTTTGTAAATTATCATGAGTCTGTGAAAAGATAAATCTGTGATGTTTGCAAAGGACACACACATACACAGACACACACAAGTGTGTGTATGTACATGGTATGGTGGGTGGGTCCAAATACCCTAATTCTATCTTTTTAAAGACTTACTTTATAATTCTATGCATGTGTGCCTGTTTGCGTGAGTATGTGCATATGAGTATGGGTGCCCATGGTGGGTGCCCACGGCAGCTAGAGCCACAGATCCGTCAGAATCTGGATTTACAGGTGGTTGTGAGCTTCACATTGTGGGTACTGGGAACTGAACAGGGGTTCTCTGAAATAACAATGTGTGCTCTGAATCACTGTGCCATCTCTCCAGCTCCTAACCTGGGTTTTTGAAATGACATTTAGAAAAGATCAATAACTTAAAACATAGTTTTCTGTTAAAAATAACTTTGGGAGAACATTATTATTTTTCTAATTCAAATTATCAGGGTACTTGGCCCACACTTTATTCATCTTTTTACAACATACATTGCCCCAGTGCTCTTACCTGTAAGCCATATTTCACCTGAACATTTTTATTATATATTCTGATTCTTAACCTTGAAGGTTATGAATAGCGCTATATAAATTTGCCTCAAGAAGGCATGAAATATTACTCCATCATCTTCTAGACAAGTCCTTAATACCTTAGAGTAGATACAGCATGAACCCATGAGCACATCAAATGAGCATGTCAAATTGATGCTTGTACTGTTCAGATGATATTTTTATCTTGAAAGATTTAAAAATTATTTTTATTTTATGAGGGCGAGTGTTTTGCCTGTGTGTATGTCTGTGTACCACATGCATGCTTGGTGCTGTGGAGGTCAGAAGAGGGCATCTAGTTTCCTCAGACTGGAGTTACAGGCCCTGTGGGCTACCATGTGCGTGTTGGGAATTGAGCCTAGGTACTCTGAAAGAGCAGTCAGAATTCTTACGCACTGACCTACCTGTTTAACACCCAAGATTAAAAGAGCAAAGCAAAATAAAACATTTCTGCATTCCAATTACACTGAGTTGGATTAGTTATTCTTTATGATTGAGAGTTTAGTAGCTGAAGATGCAGGTTGTCACAGATAATCTTCATATACTTTTGACATAGTGACCTAAGTAAATCTGTTAAAATTTTCCTAAACCTTTGTGATAAGCTATATTTTAACCCAACTTAGCTCTCCCTTGACACTTTAGTTAAGTTTTATATGTAGAAATAGTGCTTCCTGATTATGAATTTTATTCTTCTGATGGCTTACATCTTGAATTCCTTCTTGTCTACCCTATTGTACTTTCCATTTTCTCAGCTCCTCTCATTTCTCCCAGTCAGTTTCCTGTATTCATACCACATCCTCTTATTCCTCATTTGACAACGTGGCAGACATTTCTTGAGTCCACTCTTCCATTTTTCCTTTCCTTCTTGTTCATCTGACACATTTGATCCTCAGACTCTGGTTGCTACAGCCAGCTTTTGGGGACAGAGTTTTTTTTTTTCTTCAATTCATTTAGTGTGTTTTTGCTAAGTTCCTTCAATACTCTATGTAGGAGCAAGGTGTTAGAACACAATGGTTCTGGATTCTTGGTGTTTAACATTTAATGGGGAAATTTCCATGCAGGATTGCCTGTTCCTTACCCTGGGCCCCAGGGGAACCCAAGGTGGGAAGAGGAAGCAGGGAAGCACTACATGAGTGCTGGCTTTGTAGTCAGTCTTTGGCCTTTACATTGTAGTCTGTCTCTGCTCTCTCAGTGACAATTCTGTCTGTCCTAAGTGGTCAGCTTACTATCCTATCTGGTAGTCTGTTAGCACTACTCTCCTGCCTCTGGCAGTGTTCAGAACCACATATCACTTCTCTTTCAGTTTTAAACTCTTCTCTCTCTCTCTCTCTCTCTCTCTCTCTCTCTCTCTCTCCCTAACCTCTCTATTTGCTTCTCAAGATTTTATTTCTGGCTTCTTTCTAATTTTTTTCTCCTTCTAATCACTACATATAGGGTTTTATTAAAAATTTTATTGCATTCATTTATTACAGTGTGAAAATGAAGGATAAGGCAAACAAAAGTCTTGTGAGCAGGTGCTGGTCACTGTGGCCCTTGGACTAAGTAAAACAAAAACAAATAATTAGAAACATAACTTCATTATTTTCTGTGGACTACAGGAATGGGTGCAATTAAAATGTAAAACATAGAATAAAAACATCAAAAAGAAAATTATGGAACATACATGATAAGTTGCCCATATAATCTACAGTGATCATTTTTGTCTCCATGAAAACCATTTGGCAGTGCTGTCCCAGAGGGGAAAGCCAAGGCCCTTGGACAACAGACAAATGTGTTACTGCAGGACAGCAGCAGGGCAGTCAAGAGGACCAAGGACTGTAGTGCGCTGCTGTTGTAGATCACTTGCCATGGTAGCCCTGGTCAGTGATTTCCTGTGTTCCTCCCTTTTCCATGTGGGGGTGATGCGTGTACTTGTTCCACTTCTGCTTTCCATATTGGAGAACACATATTTGTCATAGCTTACTCTCTTCACAGGTTTCTAAAGACTGAAAATACACATTAGAATACCACGTCACCTTGAGATCCTGGACTCTAAGTTAGGTGTAACATCATAATGGACTTAGAGTTACCTCCCTGTGGTGCTTTGATTGAGAATGGCTCCCATAGCCTCATATGTTTGAACACTTGGTCCCCAGTTGGTGGAACTGTTTGAGAAGGATTAGGAGTGTGGCCTTGTTTTAAGAGGGTGTCATCAGGGATGCGCTTTGAGGCTTTAAAAGACCACACCATTCCCTATTCTTTCTCTTTGCCTAATGCATGTGCTAAGGGACATGCCTATCTGGTTGGCTAAAAGAATTATTGAGTACAAGCCAGTGTTCATTCCCCACTTTTTTAAATCTTGCATAGCAAACACCTGGTGCCATGCTTCCAGTTATGGGAGTCACAGAATCTAACACTCTGGAACTATGTTCTCCAAATTAAATGTTTTCTTTCATAAATGACCTTGGTCATAGTGTTTTATCACAATAGAAAAATAATGAAGAAACTCTCTTAGGTAGTGTCTGATTGCACTCTGTAGAAAGAAGTGAGAACATGGATATTTGGTTGGCTAGAGGAATTGCTGAGTTTAAGCCAGTGTCCATTTCATATTGACTCCTCCCTGGTTTTTCTGGGCATAATTGCATAGATAGACTACTTTCTCCATCTCTCTTGTGGTTATAATTTGTAACAAATGATAAAGTATGAGATGTGAGTGAAAGTATAGCACATGTTCAAAGTTACAACTTAGAAAGAGATGTTCTCTGTGAATATTTTATCCTCTCCATCTGCTGAAAAATGTCAGTCTGGAGTGACCATGGGATTTACAAGTTAAGATGGCAGATTTTTTCAACTAGCTCAGAATAAATGCTACATGATAAAATTATTATTGCATTAATAAAGCTTTTGTTATTTTTGCCACTTAATATAGTGTGTGTGAAATGTGAGTGTTTAGTGTATGTACAATTTTTGTTTACAATTGTGTGGGGGCCAGGGATCAACATAGTATCATAGTGCATCTTCCTTCCTCAAACACTCCTCATCTTTTTTTTTGAGCCAAGGCCTTTTTCTGAACCTAAAGTTTCCCATTTGGCTGGGCTGGTTGGCCAGTGAGTACTAGGTGTTTGCCTGCCTCTGCTTCTCCATAGCTGGGATTACACACATGTGTTGCTCTGCCTGCATTTTTACTAGGATACTGGGATTAAAAGTCAAGTCCTCATGCTGGTATGGAAGGCACTTTTGCCAAATGAACTGCATCCCTAACTCACTAGGGATGTAAGTTTATCATTAGGTCTTCAATAGTTCTTTGATTTTTTCTCATAACATTTATTATACTTTGCTTATGATCTTTTATACTCCTTTCTACCACTAGATCTGTATTCTTTAGAGGACAGGCACTGGCTAATGGAAGTTTAAGTGCAGTTGCCTAATTCTCATGACTTTTTGTCATTCTCTCACTCTCTTCCTTCCTATCTATCATCTGTCTATCTGTCTATCTATCTATCTATCTATCTATCTATCTATCTATCTATCTATCTAGTGTGTACCTATGTTTCCAGTTGAACGACTATGAGAAGTAATGGAATAGTGATCCTTAGTCAGAGATGTTTCAGAAAAAGATGATATGAATATTTGTATAAGCCTCACATATCATTTTCTTTCTTTTGGTGTCTTACCAGCCACCAATGATGGATATCATTGCTGAGTATTTTGCTTCTTAAATGCACTGGATTATACTACCTTCATTGTTTTAACAGAAAGATGGCAATTTAAGATCATATCATGGGTCTTCTGAATAAAAATTTCATCTACCTCAAATAATTTTTATTTGTTAAAAATTTTATTTATTAAGTTTCTTTAGACAGTGTTTTTCAATAGCTATGAGTATGATATTTGGATACAAGTATTCTCAGTTTGGAACTTGACTTCTACCTGTGTGATGCTAGGGAAGAGCTTAGTATTTCCAAGCCTCTTTTCAGCTATGAAATGAATAAAAGCATCAAATTTTAGAGTAGTCAAATGATTAAAATGGCATATAAAATATAATAATAATCTTGAGGTAAATCATAGATGTTACTTTATCCAGAAATATTTTATCAAGAGCCACTAGGAGACAAATCTTGCAAAAACACAAACGGAAATCATTATTACAGCCCTCTAAATAGACAATTACTAAGATCAAGCAGTCACAAAGTTCAAATTTTGTGTTGTTCACAAAATCATTATTTTGACTGCTTTCTTTTTGTGACAATGTTATAAATTATATATCATGAAAATGTATCATGCAATTCATACAAAAGCTAGGCTTTTGAACTTCCAGCCCAACAAAGTGAACATACTATTCTTTCGTGTATGTGGAATGAAGCATTCCATACCTTAGTGACTTGGGATATGACAATTTATCAAGATGTACATGTGGAAAGTTCCTGCCAGAGATCACAACAGAGATTTGGTGCTGAAATCCCTGCACGTTTTTCCTTTTGTTTAAATAATTTAGCTACTCCATGCAGTTTATGTGGTTCCATCAGTTCTCAGCCTTTTTAAAGATGACATTGGAGATATTGTTAGCTTCTCCTGGCATACCTCTGCCATCAGTACGATTAAGGTTTAAAAGTGATTATCAGCTGTTACATTTTGAACGTTCTGCCTCTACCCTGAATGAGAATCTTATTTTGAAAGAATTCTGACCTTGGTTCATTGCTCACCAATTCTCACATCCATTCAGGTAGTGTGTGTGTTTGTATATGCATTTATGTTGCTTAGAGAATCACTAAAGCATCAGTAAATAAGGTAAAAATTTATCTGGTAACTTATAAAATTCAAGCCTGACAGAAGCCTACAAAGTTCAATATATATATTAGCCATTTCCTTTCTCATTGCCTGATCCCCCACTTTGGGCATTCACTGCACAGATAGTGCTGGATTCTGGGGTAGAATATAGAGGACATAGATGTGTCCTTGTCTCCCCAGGAGCTCATTCCATCACTGGGGAGAAAACATATGCATAAAAATGACAATAAAAGTCTCACAACTGGCAAGGCAAAGAACTGGCTGAGTTCCTAAGCTCTGATGGGGTACAGTTATACAGTGAGATCAAATCAAGTGGGTGTAAATGAAAAAGACTTTGGAATAGGGGGTCTTCAATTCAGTTTGAAAGGAGCTGATAGATATGGATTTGAGTTGAATGAATAAGGCATTCTAGATGAGAGGAAAGACAATAGCAGCAATATGGAGTCATCAGTTGGGATTGAGTTTCGGATGAGAGGGTCTTGTATTAATAAGTTTTTATTGTTTTGGTTGGAATCAAATATAGAATGTATATTGAGGAAAACATGAGTTGTGAATGGATATGGGTTATGCAAATTTGTAAAGCCATCACTCTACTATCACAGGACTTTTCAAATGTGTGTCTACGGGAATGATTGTTATGTAGACATGATGCTCTGGAAATCAAGATGAGGCCATCATAATAGCCTCCAAAATGAATCAGACACATCTCGGTAACATGTAGAGCTTGGAGGAGGCTGACAGATTCTAATTTAAGTATGCTATTTGGTCCCTGATAGGGTTTTCTTTACTCATCCTTGAGGTAGATGATGGCAATGGAGCTGCAGACATGTTGAGCTCTGGGTGTGACTGTAATTTAAGTGCACGAAAAGGAATTATGAAATACTCTGTGTGTCAAGTTTAATGATTATGATTTGAATTCATATTTCTCATAATTTATCTTCTTCTTCATTTCACTTGACTGATGTTCCATGAGTGCTGATTGGGCTCCAGTAATCAGAGGCATTTGTGTGAGATTTGTGCTCTAAGTAAGTGATCTGGAGGGAGAGGCTTGTGTGCATGCCTTTTTCTGGGAGAAGATGCAAGAGGCCTGAGGTTTGCAGGCAGCCATGTCTATAAGACAGAGGCTCTGGCCAGAAGAGTTACTGGTTGTAACCTTGCAGTAGAATTGGGATATTGTCCAGATGCCAAACAAAATACTACAGAATTAGAATTAAAAAGCCTGTTTTACAAGGTATCTTAAAGGACAGATATTTTCCCTCTCACAATGTTGGAAGCTGAAATTCTAAGATCAAGGTCAAAGTCCGGCATGGGTCAGTTCTCTAGAAATGTTGTCCTTGATGCTTAAATAATCAATCTTCTTACTGTGTACGTGTGTGTGTGTGTGTGTGTGTGTGTGTGTGCATGTGTATACACACCTGTGTGTTCTCAGCTCCTCTTCTTAAAACTATACCAGGCATGTTAGATTAGCGATGACCCTAGCAACCCTATTTTAACTTCTTTTTAGAGGCTATGTCTCAAAATGCCTTCATATTCTGAAGTACCAGGGTTTACGGTATCATCTTGTCAGTTGTGGGGCACTTAATTCAAGTCCTGAGCGTATCCGAATTCCTTTCCTTCTGTTTGCTTGCTTGACCTCTGGTGGTGGAAGTTCTGTTCACACAGAGCTCACATCTTTTAAATCTTTTCATCCACAGCATGTACAAAGGTCTGAGTACGTAGTAGGCATTTAACATGGTTGCTTTTTGAATTATATCCTTCCTACAGCATAATTCACATTAGATTTTTAAAGCCTACTTAAAATATAAATTTTGCCCTGAGATTAAATGACCAAGAGCTCTGCTATCATTTATTGCATGCACCAATGATCTGTGCAGCATTTCCTCTGGTGCCTTCCTGAGCTGGTAGGAGCCAGCCATTCATTTAAATTGGCAACAGACATGGAAATGAATTTGTGTTCTGTCTTACTTGGTAATAAAACTCAAAGTGCAGTGTAATTTGTGATGGTTTGAAGCAGTAATGCAATTTTGGAAAGTGTGCTATATCTCTACAAGACTTAGTGTTTGAAGATTTTCAAGTCAGTGGGCGATAGACTCTCTTCCTAAAAACAATTGATTAAAGCCATCTCCTTCTGGATTTGATCCAGTCGTCACTAGAAATAACTAAAGCATAGGTTACATTTTTTTTGGTTGAGGTTTTCCTGACCATATGGAGTTGGCTTGTTTATGTAATGCTTTCTCTGCTTTGCTTTTATAACTGATATCCCCTTGCACTCCTAATCTAATGGAGAGACAATAAGAAGTTTCTCTATGCAAGTTGCCTTTGGAATTGTTGCTGCAAAGGAAATACACTGTGACCCAAGGGGCAAAATGATAGGAAAAGGCATAAAACTATTTCATCTTTTCAACTTTTTCTATGGAAATAATCCTCATATTCTTCGATATGTAAATAGGAAGCAGTTGGATGCCTGCATGATAGATTTGATAGCTTTTCAATAGCTATTTCTACCTGGAATTTTCAACTAGGGATGAAGATATTCCTGCATGCAATATCACTCAATCAAGAATTTATTTCAATAAAGTGAATTCTAAAATAAAAATAAAACATTCCTTAGCTCTGATTAAGGTTTTTCTTAAATGATTCCCTTGCTTTCTACTGTGTTCATGCCTTTAGTTCTAATGATCATTCTTAAAAATGATTTATGTCTTAAAGTAGCAAACCAAGTTTACTAGAATCCATCTTTTACTGCTGGATAAAATATATTAGGCTCTTATGACATATGCATGTGTTCATCAATGGGGTAGATTTATGAGGTGCCCTGTGGTAGTAACTTGCAGTGACAGAATAGCGCTGGTAAGAGTCTCTTCTGGGAGGCTTACAAAAGACAGCATGCAAATATTACTTGATTTAATTGGACTCATAAACACTTGTCATTATATCTTTAAGAGATCTGCCTTAACATGGGGTCTATGACAAAGTCATAATTTTCATTAGGCACAAGGAAGCAGTCGATACATTTTCTCCCCTTCAGATGCTCAGCTGTTTCCCTGGCTTATTCCCTCAGCTTTCTTTCCATGCTCTCAGAAAGTCCATCCTTTCAACCCATGTCATAGCTTGTATGAGAGGCCTTAATGATAAAGAACCCAACCATTTCAGTTGCCATCCCTTCCCTTCATCTTCACATCACATTATATAAATAGCAGTGGAACAATTTTAAGCTATCCAATAAAAATGCTATTAGCCATAAATTTGTCACTTAATCCTTGATCAGATTTTCTTCCATTTGCTATGATCACCAGCCTAACCTTGCATTACATTTCTCAGTAGCCTTAATTTCACTTGAGCTCTCTCTATAATATTTAGTTTTTATTTTCTGTTATGTCACATTAGAAAAAACCATCAAAAGGTAAACAGAAGTAATTAGGTATGAACTATACATACTCATTTCCATCTTTGACCATCCCCACTTGCTGCTCTTGTCAAAGAATAAAAAGGTCTTGCATCAAAGCTAATCTTTATTATCATCTTGAACTCTACATTCCTTTCTTCCCCCTTTTAATCCTTAAACTTAATTCTTCTCTAGTCTGAAATTGACAACAATCTCTTTCATCTGGACAAGTGACTCCTACCCAGTGTAGTCAATAACTCTAATGACAATGATGCTCAATATCCATTCATCATATATGGTTGTACTTTCCTTCCCCTTCGATGTTATATTTAACTGTGTGATTTGCTTTGGGCAATAACTAGCAAGCAGAGTGATGACTATAAGCTTTGAGGGCCAAGGTGATGACATTTTGGTGCCCCTAGGTCCCTGAGGCCTGTAATAACCAGAACAGGTCTCTGCTGACCATGGGAAAAAGGTACCTGCAGAACCTTTGAGTTGCTCATTCCCACAGAACAACCTAACATGTGCAGATATACACAGCCTTCCTTCTGAAAGACAGTCTCCCTGGGACTGTGCTAACATTCATTAATGTCTCCCATACCATTTCTTCTCTTAATCAACTTTTTTGAAATAAACTTTCAGGTTTTACTTCTTTTTGATTTCTTTCCCTTACATGATGCTTTCTGACACATCCCTTTAGCAGAAGCAATCTTGCTAAGTACCTAATGACCTCCCATTTCCAGATCCAGAGGAGTGATTTGCCATCTTGCTTGCTCATCTATGGGTTCTGTGTAGACTATTGACTTCTAGAAATATTCCAACTTCCTGTCACACTCTCTCACTTCTTGTCCTTTTCTCCCCTCAAACCTGTGCTTTCACCTGGCCATTCCTCTACTGTCTATTGATGAGATTACCACTTATTTAGCCACAACTCCAAATCTACATGAGGTAAATAAAGTGTTTTTGCAACATTAAACAATGACATTCTAATTTTCACACTAAATTATAAGATTTCCTTTGTTACACTGAATTTTTTAGAAGTCATTTCCTTAATGATAAGGAAGACTCATGATAATCTTCTCCAAACATTTCCAACTATGAAATATGTAGATCCAGAGAATAACACTGTTCTCTGAGAATCCATGTGCCTCTCCAGCCATGATGCCACATGAGCATAATATTCCTACACCCATGAGTTATGAAAGAACAGCTAAAGGACAGACAGGTAAACAGAAGAAAGCCCAGAGTTAATAGCAATGAAGCAATTTTTGGTTGGAAATTATTTAAAATCCTGCAGACAGTGTGTTTGCTTCCATATTATCCCTGCTTCCTTGACTCATAAAGAACTTGCAAATAAAAAGCAGCTGTGAATAGAACAAATAACTTAAGTCTGTATGTTCATTTACATTATCCAACCTCTACATGCATACATACATACTACATACAAAGAGAGAGAAAAAAAAGAGAAAGACTTTTTTCTTCTATTCTATAATCCAGATCTCAATTACTTCTAACTAAAATCCTTATAGTCATCTTATATTCAATTTACTCTAAACCTTGCACCTGTCTCAGTAAATCCTGTTCTGCTGTCCTGTTAGGGCACAACAATACACACACAGCAGAGACATCTTAGTCTGTATAATCTGATGTGGGATTCTCCTCTGTATGCTGTGAATAGCATTGGTTAATAAAGAAACTGTCTCAGGCCTGTGATATGGTAGAGTAGAGCTAGTGGGGAAAACTAAACTGAATGCTGGAAGAAAGGAGGTGGAGTCAGGGAGAAGCCATGGAACTGCCACCAAAGACAGATATGCCAGAACCTTGCCGGTAGGCTATGAACCTCATGGTAAAATGTAAAATACTGGAAATGGGTTAATACTAGATGTAAGAGCTAACTAGCAATACACTNTCTGTATGCTGTGAATAGCATTGGTTAATAAAGAAACTGTCTCAGGCCTGTGATATGGTAGAGTAGAGCTAGTGGGGAAAACTAAACTGAATGCTGGAAGAAAGGAGGTGGAGTCAGGGAGAAGCCATGGAACTGCCACCAAAGACAGATATGCCAGAACCTTGCCGGTAGGCTATGAACCTCATGGTAAAATGTAAAATACTGGAAATGGGTTAATACTAGATGTAAGAGCTAACTAGCAATACACTTAAGTGATTGGTCAAGCAGTGATTTAAATAATGTAGTTTCTGTGTGATTATTTTGGGAGTCTGGGTGTCCGGGAAAACAAACAAGCAGCTTCGTACTACAATAATCCTGCTATGCCTAGTTACCAGTGTTATAAACCCAGCCTCATAGCTATCAAAATGCAGCCAAAAAGAATGATGTATATGCCTTGGGGATCTGTGATTGAGGATCCAGGAAAAAAGGCAGAAGGCCTTTTATCTTAAGCACATTTGGTTTCCTGGATTTCCTGGATGCCAATACCCAAATAGCCACACAAAACTATATTAATTACAATACTCTTTGGCTCAGGCGTATTCCTAACTAGTCCTTACATCTTAAATTAACCCATATCTATTAATCTGTGTTTCACCACGAGACTGTGGCTTACTGATAAACTTCTGGAATCTTTCTCCTTCATCAGCTACATGGTGTCTGTGTGACTCCCATTCTTTCCTCTTCTATCTCTGCTTGGATTTCCTGCCTTGCTATATTCTGACCTGTCATAAGCCAAAGCAGCTTCTTTATTAACCAATGACAATAAAACATATTCACAGCATGCAGAGGTTAATTCCACATCATAAAGTTGTCTATGGCATTAGACTGTAGTCCACCCCATTCTTTAAGATCTACAGATCCCAGGTCTCGAAGACAGATCTGTACAGGTCAATGAAAGTTGACAGTAGCATCTGGTTGTTATACAGATGCCGGGGTGTTGAGGAACAGGACAAGGAGAGACTCATTTATCTCTCACAAAAATGTAAGCAGTGTTGAGTACTTAAAGAAAGACTTGGAAGGAAAGGAGACCTTGACAAGGTCTGAGGAACAGAACAAAGCAGTTTCCTAGAGATGCTTTTTCAACATAGTTAGTGGCTACCTCCCAGGAAACAGGAAAGGGGTGGAGATTAGCGAGCGTTTTGATTTTCAATGAATAACAGAAAATTGGTGGGGCACAATGTTTGTCTATGTTAAATCTAAGTGATGACACAGCTGTCTTTTATATTAGCTAATGCATAATTCATTGTGCCAGAAGATTTCATAAATAAAAATATTAAAATTTTGATATTGAATTATTGAATAATCACAGCTTTAAAGATAATTACCTACAATTACTGTTAAACAATGGCTACAACACTTATCATAACATTTGGCTGACAGGTGTTAAACAAAAAGTTGTATGCAGAGTGAATAAAGAAATAAGCTTTCAAAGTCTTGGAAGAATATGCAATTCAGGAAGGGTGCTGCCTTTCCCAGGATAATCTATTATGCAAGGGCAACAATTTATTTTTCAATGAAGACCTGGTTTTGAAACTCAGGGCAGCATATCACTTACATGACCTCAACAGGTCTGGCTAAGACACTATGACCAAGACATTTTACAAAATAAACCTTTAATTGGGCTTACATTTTTCAGAGTATTAGAATCCATGATGGTGGAGCCATGTCATGGTGGCAGGAGCACCTCGGAGCTTTCATCTGGTGCTGTAAGTACAAGGAAGAGAGTGCACTAGAAATGACAGGAATCCATTCCAGTGACACACTTCATCCAGGAAGACCACACCTCCTAATCTACTCAAACAGTTACCAACTTGGGTCCAAGTATTCAAGCATTGCTGCCTGTAGTGGGGCACCTCATTCAAATCTCCAGAAACAGGCTATGCTAACAATAGAAAAGGGATCAAATCTCCAGAGGCGGGAATATACTAACACTAGAAAAGGAAGATTAAGAGAAGCCCAGAAAAATTCTCTTTTGCAAATGGTTGCAGAAACAGAATCCTGATGTGGGCTAGTAGTCAAATATGCTTATAGTATATATTTATGTATACCTTTTATCTTCATTTCTGATGTAGAAAAGAGTAGACTTACACAATTCCAGATAACTGAAAGTGTTTGGAGAATTTTCTCTTATGTGATTGACTGGTGATATTTACTTAGAATTCATCATTTATTATTCTCTTGTTAATAATGACTAACAAAAGCTGGGGCATGTGTGAAAAATCCACCAGGTACCTGAAAATTCCCTCAGTCTTTCTCATTGAACTCACCTTCACCATGCCTGTTCAGAACAGAATTCCTAATGTACCTGGAGATAAACAAGAGGGCCAGAGCACTCTAAGAGAAAGGGAGAGAATATTGTGGAAAGCAAGCCCCAAAAGGCTAACAGTGGTAGTGTTTTAGAAAGTATTTTCCACCTATTTTCATGTCCCTGGGTCATGAAAAGCAGTATGTTACTTTAGTAATGAGAAAAATAAATATATTTGACCATCCTCCAAGAAGATACTAATTGGGGCTCGTGATTGCCCCTCTCATGGCATATTTTTCTTAGAGAGATGGTCTGCTCCTTCATAAAGTCCACATTGTCTTCCAGATGGTAGGATAAATCTGCCTCTGAAGGCAAGAGAGGACGCGCTGAACTCTTCCTCCCACAGAGGCCCTATAGCTACTATTCCTAAGCATTCTGTTCTGTGTGCCGAGATGTTTATTCTTGGGACTTGCTTTTTTTTCAGGTGAGCATTTATTTACAGATGATGTAACTCCCCTGCAGCAAACTGTGCACCAAAGCCATGCTCATCAGTGGACTTGTCCTCAATTTGGGTTTTCCAGCTCTGCCAGCAGCCCACAGCTGTTCATGACAACTGAGAGCAGAAAGGCATGAAGCTTGGACTGTTACTCAACAATTCAAGTAATGGTGTGGGAAGTCCTTCTGTATGGCCTGTAATAGGGCAGAATATGCAGGAAAACTAAACTGAATGCTGGGAAAAAGTAGGCAGAGTCAGTGAGAAGCCATGTAGCCACCACAGGAGATAGACAACTACCAGAGCCTGTTGAAACTTTGCTGGTAGGCCACGACCTCATGGTGATGAACAAGGTAATTGAGATGGGTTAGTTTAGGATATAAGAACTAGCAAGAAATATGCTTAAGCTATTGGCCAAACTGTATTGCAAACATAGTTTCTGGGTGATTATTTTGGATCTGAGCAGACGGGAATGAACAAACAGCCACTGCCAACAAAGCAATATTTTTGTTTCAGAGTAAGATAATTCTATTAAGGAAAGTTTATTTATAGTTATAATAAATTTGATTGATTTTTATGGTCTTGCATTACAAAAGTTAATATTATCCATACCCATCTCTATTGAGAACTCTCAAATGTTATCCTTTATGTAAATTGTGTCCATTAACTTCACCAAGATGTCAGTGGGAATCATTCATGTTGGAAAAGTTCCCACCTCCATTTCAGACAATGGGCCACAAGTTCACACAGTTGAAACAGCCTGCTCAATTGTACTAAAGCCATAACTTTTAACAAGCACCCTTTTTATAGACAGAAGAAAACTTTAATGTATCCACATGAACCTGAACTGTGCCCTTGAAATGTTTTAGAAAGATATGCCTTTGAGAATTGAGATGAGGTGGAATCCACGATTAACTACTTAATATGTAAATTGTCTTCTCTCTTGTACCACCTGTAATGACTGCTGACTGGTATTAATGAGCTAGTGGTATGGTAGGAAACAACGGTGCCCTTTCAAAGCCATGGGTGGTAGCTGTGACCTGATTTATGATCTAAGGCTTATCTTTCCCATTATCTGCCTCAGTTGACAGGCCTCCCTTCCTCCATCTGTCTGTAGCTTCACATCTAACAGCTAAGCTTTTCTCCACACCCACACCCACAGTGCCATTTGCTTCTGTGCAAAAGCCTAGTCCCAACCCAGTGATCCAGGAGTTGAACTCAGTCATTCTGCACAATAAAGATAAGAGCTCCTGTCCAGGGCCCTATCTGCAAGCTTTCTAATGCAATCATAAACTGTAAACTGGGAGCTTCGGATTCCTTTTCATTCAGCCTTAGTCTGTCTACTTGTTCAGCAGCGATAATAAACCTTGACCAGAGATGCTTCAGTGGCCAAATAGAACAGCATGAAGCTTTCAACAAAACTGAGATTGCTCTGGGTAAATGTACACTGCAGCTTCTTCATCATCAAGAATGAAGCATATTAATATTGAGATATTAATCTCAATATCACTTAGAAACTGTCCCAGGAGGAAGCGGTCTGCAGAATGTTGAATGACTCCAGGCTTGCGCTGCAGCTTGAAACATGCACAATTTTTTTTGCATCATCTTCAGAAGGGACTTTTCTGAAAGCTAACCCAGTGCTGATGCTCACCTGCACCCAATGCTCTGTTAGTGCCCCTGGTCCAGCTTTGTTGTGGCTGCCAGAACTTGGATTAAATCAGAATATAAGGTTCAGCACCAAGCATACCTACCAAGCCTCTGAGATTACTTCAGCAGGTGTCCTTGCTCAGTGGCTGGAGATGAAGTGGGTTAAGCCACAGATTTGGATGCAGGCTTGGGTTCTACCTCCCCTCCCCCCACCTACTCTCATTTACATTCCAGAACCATCCCACATCTAGGACGACATTGCAAAATGATTCTAGCCACAGGTAAATAAGCCTGAAATGAAATCTTTTGGCACAGAAACAGAGTGTTTTACTATCAGATTGCATTTTAGGCAAATAATAGCGTTTCATTAACTAGTTAGCCCTCAAGAACTGCCAGTAAACATACTGCAGTTTCTGACAGTTAGACCAGCCTACATTTTATTATTACATTTGGAATGTGTTCTGAATAATGAAGTGAAGGCAGCATCCTCATAGATAAACAAGAATAAGTTGAGAAATGTTTGTTGTCTCCTGTTCCAAGGTGGCTGGACCTGCCAACTTCACATTGTTTAATTGAGGGCCTTTCTCTTGCTATTAGAGACCTGGAGTTGAGAGAAGACCTAATTACCACAAGTTTTCTTGGCCATTGGACTGTTTCTTTTGTCTAATGAAGAAAACATCAGCTAAGAACCAGGAAGAAATTAGGATAAACAAAAGGCGCTTGGGAGAGAGGAAAGAGAAAGAGACAGGTAGAGAGACAGAGTGAGACAGAGACACAGAGAGAGGTGGCAACAGAGATAGAGAGAGCCTGCAATTGCAATTCCCTCATGTTTATTTTATTTATTGATTGATTGATTGCTATTTTTCCCCAGCTTTTCAGTTCATGGGGATGATGGGAGTGTTTGTTGATGGACAATCTTTCAGAGTCATTGTTATCATTCCCAAAGGAAACCAGGTTGCAAGCTAACCCCATCTCAACTTATTGACTCCCAAACAACAGCTTTTCTTGTTTTTTGAGGATTTGAAGCTAGCACTCACTGAGATTTATTACATGTCATAGTCTTTGAAGAAGGTTTGCACCAGGTTCAACATAGAGAAGGCTAGACCAACATGGTGTTGCTCATGCCAGGAGACATATAATCAGATTAGTTTTTCAAACCAAACCCAAACAAAACTACACATAGTGAACTTTGATGTACAGTTAGTTCTGGATCATTTACTCTGAAATCAACTCCACCACACTCCTTTCTAAATTTTCTTACAACTTCTCCAATATGAAGTTAGTGAAGAAGAAAGGTACTGTCTGATTGTGCTAGTGTGTAGACAACGAAGAACAGTTACAATATCCAGCCTACAATACTAATTTACCAACCCAGCTGCTAGTTTAACCATTTGGAGTGCAGAGTTTCCACCCAGATTTTAAATCTGTGTATATCAGTCACTGGTTTCAAAGTCAGGGATTAAAAACATGCACAAAACTATGAGCTCTGGTACCTGGGGAACAGAGCCTTTCATTACCAACTTAATTCATGAGGAAGACATGGGAGGCAAACTTGCTGGTGTGTGGGTGTGTGTTCAGGTGAGGTGATTCTTTTAGCAGGCACAGAAATACCTACTCATCTCTCTTTGCAGAACTTTGTGTTTCGGTTTTAATGATTGCAAAATTACTAGCTCTGTTGAAGAGCTGTTTAGTGTTGGGAAATCTGATTCTTGGAGTTTCCTAGGAGTACATTTTTTCAGTCAACATAGATGGATCTCATATGTGGACTCTCTTCTTTAAAGTGTTACCGTGTGTGTGTGTGTGTGTGTGTGTGTGTGTGTGTGTGTGTGTGTATGCCATAGCATGATCATGCCATAGCATGAGCATGAAGGTCAGAGGACAACTTTTAGGAATGGGTTCTCTTCTTCCATCATGTAGTTCCTGGTGAGGGAACATAGGCCATTAGGATTGGCAGCAAGTATTTCTTAACCTACTCAATCATCTTGGCAACCTCTGATGCTTTTTTTAACATATCCCTTTAATTTTTAGATTATTATACAATTGCATTGTTTTCCCCTTCTGTGGGGGCCAAACGAAGTGGGTCCACTCCACTTTGGCCAAATATGTGAGGCCCACAGAAGTGAGTCTGATCCACCTTGACTGATGGTCAGGGAATTTAAGCCTACTCTTGCTTGTTCAAAGTTATTGACTTAAGGTGTGGCTGGCTACAAACAAGAAATCTTGACCTACCGTGTGGTTAGTTGGTATTTTGGGTTTTGAGATGGCCTACAGAGGTGGATCTGTTTCACCTTGACCGAAGGTCAGAGAATTCAAGCCTATTCCTAATCCTTCAAGGATATGATAGAAGGTTTGACTCAGGGAGCAGCTGCTTACAGGATAACTGGTCTAAGAAGTAGTTGCTGTATGTCCTTTCTAAAACAGCAGAATGCTTAACTCAGGATATAGTCGCTTGATGGTTCAAGTATTGAAGCAAATAATTGCTTGTTCATTGTATCATGTTAAAGCAGTCTTTTGACCTACCTCCACCCAACTTTTTTGATTGGGGTATATTGCCATTTGGAAAATAAACACGAATGTATTCAGTGTTCACTGGAATTCCCTCCCAGTTCTATCCTGTGGCTCTGTACTTCTTTTGTATCTCTGTTCCTCCTACCTGATTTTTCTAATCCACATGTGATGTGGGAGAATTGTCTGTATTCTGTCAATCATGTATTTTAATAAAAACGCTGATTGGCCAGGCAGGAAGTATAGGTGGGTCAACCAGACAGGAAGTAGAGGCGGGGCGATGAGAACAGGAGAATGCTGGAAAGGAGAAGCCCATTCCTGCAGTCCAGCCCAGACCACTGAAGAGGCAACATGTGACCTG
>LOJH01038639.1:7886-22894 GCA_001685095.1 Ellobius talpinus | reverse complement strand
TGTGGCTTGCATAGATAAGAATAATGGGTTAATATAAGCTACAAGAGCTAATAAGTAGCCTGACCTAATGGGCCAATCAGCTTTATAACTTATAGAGATCTCTGTGTGATTTTCTTTGGGACACGCCAGCTGTGGGGTACTGGGCGGGACAGAAACCCCAACAAGCTGGCCCCTTCATGTTACAGAGGCAGGCCTTTAGAGAAGAGAGGATGACTCTGGTCAGAGGACCTTTCGTGCTCTCAAGGCAGCGTCTGGTAGATTTGCTTGACTCTAAGGACAGTCGAATGGTTTGTGAGAAGAGGATTTCATATTTCATCAATAATTCTTTTTATTCAAATCTACATGTCTCTTAACATAAATCAGAAAGATTAAATATTGCTTATAAAATAACAGAAACTAGGAGGGCTGGTTGTTTTACATCAGATCTGTTAATTCATACTAGTTTTGTCCAAACCTCTAGCCACCCGCAGTACAGGCAGGTTCCCATTCCTGTTAAAGGCTTATAATCACAGAAGCTGGAAGATGGAAGCAGGAGCATCAGAAGTTCAAGGTCATCCTTAGCTATACAGCAAGGGCTAGCCTAAGTTACGTTAAACCCTATCTTTGAAAAAAAGATTTAGCATTTTGATTTTACTGGAATTATATATTATGAAGGGTCCCATTGTACAATTGCCTGCATTTTGAAGGAAGGACCCAGGAGTCTTCAGTGTTCTTTATATATTTCTATTAAATTATTAGTGTTTGTGGGTTTTTTTTAACCTCTGAGGAGCTGGAGGTTAAATACAGGATCTTGAGCATGAGGCATTTTGCTGTTAAACTATGTCTCCTGCACTCTTTATATTTTTAAATTTTGAGACAGAGTTTTAGTAGATTACCCTGGCTGGCCTTGAACTCCCTCTGTAGTTCAGGCTAGCCTTAAACTCACTTTGTCATTTGAACTGGCCTTGGCTTTATGATCCTCTTGTTTCAGCCTCCCAAGTAGCTGGGATTACAGACCTGCCACCACCAGGTGTGACTTTAAATTGTGAATGTTTAGTTTTATCACCACATTAAAATTAGAAAGAATTGCCTCATCCTAAAATTAATTTTATTTTTTGTCCTTTACAATGCTCTTAGTGTATGTATAGGCACATAACTTTGTATTCCTTTGTGCAAATCCCTGTCAGATTTGGTTTTTTTAAATTATTTTTTATGGATATGCATGTTTTGTCTGCATGTCTGTGCATCATGCACATGCGTGGTGCTCACAGTGGCTAGAAGAGGGTTTCAGAGTCTCTGATGTTGGAGTTACAGATGCTTACTAGCCACTGTGTTGGTGCTAGGAATTGCACCCAGGTCCTCTAGAAGAGCAGCAAGAGCTGTTAGCTCCAAGCCGTCTCTCCAGCCCCAAGACTGGGGTTTTTGTTGTGATAGTAATACTTGAGGGTCCCCAAGGGAAAGAAGCACCCGGACAAACTTTGTGTCTGAAACCCACTGGCATGTGACAGAGGCCCTGGTGGATGGATGGGTGTTCAGAGGTCTGTCCTCTGATGGCCATCTTGCCATTTGTCCTTTTTGGAAGGTTTTGTATTCACTTTTATCATTGACGTTAGCAATGAAGCTTACCAGGCCCCAAGCTTGAGGGATGCAGCCACAATTTCTTCTTTTCCTTGTATTTTCCCCAGCATCTTACTCAGCAGCCTCAGCCCTGCTGTGGCACCCAGAGTGTATCGTTTTGAAATGTGGTAACTGCCTTGGAGCTGGTTGAGAGAGAGGTACAGGTTAGTGATGATTTTTGTTCCACATGTATCTATGACAGTCAAAAAATGTAAAGAAAGCAGCATTCTTATTTCCAGCATGAAAATGTACATGCTATTCCCTGGCCAGATGGACAGTTGGATGGAGCTGCTTATGGAGGCTATGATTGTGAATGCAGGTCCTGTGAGCTGTAGTGGAGGCTAAGACTTCCGGTGCCATGGGAGGACTTCAGATAGGTTAAATCATGTCCAGGAAAAGGTTTACTTCCTTTTTTGCTCTTCACTTCCTGGTGCTGGATTGGAATGAAGGCCTTCTTCATGTTAGGCCAAGTGCTCTACCACAGAGCTGCAAAGGCCAGCTTCTCCTGTAACAGAGTGGCTCTTGGAGTTAAGTTTGATCTGGTGCCACCTTCATTTAAAGCATGGCCCTTCATGGACTGTGTTATAATAGTCCTTAATGATTCTTACCTTGGAGGAGCCATGTTCTATGTCCCATAGCACAGCAGAATGTGATAAAGGAGAAAGCCATGGTGTCCCATTGCTACTTTTCAGCAATTCAGGCCCGAAGCCCATCCCGGTGTTAGTACTTATGTAAACCCTCAGCCAGGGAGAGAATGAGCTTGAGAATGCTCATATTCTGATTGACATTTCTTACATGAGTTGCTAGAGGAAACACAATTTTTTGGTTTCAAAAATGGAATTCCTGTAGAAAGGTCACTGTGCTGTCAGCCCCTGTCATTTTTAACCTCCTTATCCCAGAGCTCATCTGCAGTATGTTAGGTCTGGCTTGCTGCCCTGGCCATAAAAGGCAAAGAATGTGGAAAGCCTTGCTCCCTCAGCACTTCATCCCATGTGCCATGGTGCTTGAGTTCACAGTATCAGCCAGGGATGTTAATGCATTTTCTCCTGTAGTTTGACTATGAGGCAAGACTCTGCAGCTTTGCCAGGAGCTTAAATCCTAGGCATTATCTCAGAACACACCTTAGGCTATCTACTTTTGAAACATTTCTTGGCAGTCACAGGAACCCTGGAAGCTCATCTTAGCCCCTGGATTTTGACTGAGGGGGTGGCAGCAAATCAGGTGTGATTTGGCAAGTTTCAGGTCTCTGCACTGATATTCGGTGGGCAGCCTGGCAGCAGTAGCCAGGGGCTGAAGTATGTCCGAGTAGGAAGGACAGGATTGGCTTCTTGGGAAGATATTTGTGAAGGAAGAGGGCAGTAAAGACCTTGTAAGTTGTATCTAGGAGGACAACTGCAGGAGAGAACACAGCTGGCAGGGCACCACAGCAGCAGTGTCCTGGGGTGCCCATGGTGTGCCTCCTAATTTCTCAAATGCCTGGACCAAGCAGGTAGACCAGTGGTATATCAAGATCACACACACACACACACACACACACACATACACACACACACACAATCACACACACGCACACACGTGCGGGAGACCCTAAACAAACGGCCTGTGGTTTCCGTCCTTGCCTTGTTTGAGTAGCTCTTGGTGTACTAAAAAGAAAAGCTGCACCTTTTGGGAGCCAGAGTGCTCTAGTGGGCCTCCTCACAGCAAGCTGGTCTGAATGCTGTCTTAGTCACTGCCCTGTGGCTGTGAAGAGACACCATGACCAAGGCAGCTCCTAAAAGAGAAAGCATTAACTGGAGGCTGTTTACAGCTTCAGAGGCTCAGTCCATTGTCATTTTATCAGGGAACAGCATGACAGGGTACATGACACCTGAGCAGTAGCTGAGAGCTGTGCCTTAAAACACAGGTAGAGTGAGAACTGGGCCTAGTGTGGACTTTTGAAGCCTCAAAGCCCACCCCCAGTGACACAGTTCCCCCAAAAGGCCACACCTTCTCCAGCAAGGCCATACCACCTCATCCTTCTCAAGTAGTGCCACTCCCTGGTAGCAAAGCATTCAAATTTATGAGCCGGTGGGGCCATTCTTATTCAAATCACCACAGGTGGCATTGTGGAAGGGAGCAGGAGTTGCCAAAGCACTGTTTCCCAAGGGAGTCTTTTAGCAACAGCTTAAGAACCAACCACTCACTGCCAGGAGGAAGGGCAGGCTGAAGTTGAGAAATGAAATTCTTAGGTTTTCCCGGAGTACTTACTATCCCTGCTCAGAGCCAGAGAAAACTGGGAAGGCAACTAATGGGACTGGGGTTGGGGGTGTAGTATACTGCCCCGCCTTGGAGAGCATCAGAAAGGGTGAATTAGAAAGTGTGAGCTGAAGTTGCACGTGGGAGTTTTGCTGGGACTTGTTCTTGAATGTGTTGTTAGTCCATGGCAGCGTTTACAGTTGGCTTTATTTGGAAAGCCTGATTCTTCCAAAAAAAGAAGAGATGGAGTCTGCTCAGTGACCCATAAGACAACTAGCTACAGTTTGACCTGGTCGCCTGTCAGTCACTAAGCTGCATCATTCTGCTGCCCCTGTGAGGCCCTTGTTCTAAGGCAGTCCTGACTTGTATTTGGGAACTCAGAGGCTTTGTCTGCTCACTCTGTTGATTATTTAAACCTCTTGGCCTACTAGATTTTTATTTATTCTGCTTTTGAGACAGGATCTCTCTTTGTAACCCAGATTGGCCTTGAATTTGTGATCCTCTTGCCTCAGCCTTCCAAATTACTGTGATTAGTAACATTATGCCCAGAAAGAGCTCATTGGCTTTATGCCTTAGGCAAATGTCACTTAAGTGTTGGTGTAAGCAGGTGGAGAGGACCTTGGACTTGTAGAGCCCAGGCTTGAAGGCATCTTCCATTGCAGGAGTGAAAGTATTGCCTGAAGTCCAAATTTGAGGAAGATTTCTATACCTGTGTTTGTTCTTGTGAACTGTGCTGGGGGTTGTAGGGCGCGGCAGGTGCAGAGTGAGGCATATGGATCCAGAGCATCTGATTTGTTGGAAGAGTCTTCATTAATAGTTTACTTAAGCCTTCAAGCTAGGCTAAGCTTAGCTAGCTAAGCTCTAGTGTGCTTAGGCATTTGGCTTTGAAGAACTGAGAATTGCTGCTGGGTGTGTTGGTGCATGCCTTGAATCCCAGTACTCGGAGGCAGAGGCAGGTGGATCTCTTGAGTTTGAGGCCAGCCTGGTCTACATATTGAGTTCTAGAGCAGCCAGAGCTACATAGTGAGACTCTATGCTGCCCCTGCACTTTGGGCAGGGAAAAAGGGCACATGTGTCTAACATGACAGTACAGCCGAAGCATGCTAATCCCTGACATCTGAGTCTTACCCAATGCTGTGGGTGAGGCTCCTGTAAGAAAGTCTTTAACCTGCATGGGCCCAGCCTCAGGAGCCTCCTTATAAAATGCCTTGTGAGGGGAAAATATGTCTCTAGGAGTTTCTAAACTTCAGACCTCAAATGGCCCAGTAGTTTCCCATACAGATGTATCAGAAGGTATTTGTGAGCTGACGACAGAAAATATGGGTCACTGGGAGCCATAGTGTAGAGGACTGTGGAAGTCTGATGTGGCTGAGGTAAGTGAGCACAGAACAGCTGCTGGGAGCTCCAGTGCTCACCCAGCATGGGGGGTTTGTAGAGCAAAGGTTTGGGTAGGATACCTGTTCTCTAGGTGCTTAGGGTGGAGCTCAGCTAGGAAGTGGAGGGGCAGAAGCAGCCTTGTTAGGACCAAGAGAAGCAGCTTGACGAAGTCCTGAGTGAATAGACTATGGGCAGTGGCGTGCGCAGAGGTCAGGAAGGGAGAGGATGAATTTGGAGTCAGCTCTGAGCAGTTGTGGGGATGGTGGGGCACAGTGTACCTTCTCAGTAGAAGGGTGTGAAGAACTGGACTCTGGAGGTGAGGCTGGCAGCGTTCCTAGAGAAATAGCACAGACTCCTAGGAGGCCTTTTCAAGGACTACGGCAGTGAAAAGAGGTCTTGGACCCAGGTGGCGACAGGTGGGTATTTTGAGCCTTCTAGAGAGCTTGTTTCTGAGTGATCAGTCTGGGGTGGTCTGTAAGCTTTTAACACAAAAGGTGTACTTTTGTAATCATTTGTCTAGCTTTGTCCAGAGCAGTGGCTGTCAACCTTCCTAATGCTGTGGCCCTTTAATATACTTCCTCATGTTGTGGCGACCTTTGGCCATAAAACTATTTTCATTACTACTTCATAATTAATTTTGATACTGTTATGAATCTTAATGTAAATATTTTTGAAGATGGGGTTGTGACCCACTGGTTGAGAACCACTGGTCTAGCTGAAGTCCTCAAAATTCTCAGGAACATGTGAGCACCTGTATTTTTACACAGCTGTTGAGGACAAGTTCAAAGAATACAAATATGGCACTGCTCTTTACTCCCCACCTCCATGTGCTGGGTTGGATGTCCTCCCACGGGCTCTCAGCAGTTTGGCAAATTGCTTATTTCTTTATTAGGCTGGACCTTTGGGTGGTTGGCAACTGCACTGTGGTGGTAGACCTGAGGAGTAGGGCCAGTCTGGTTGGGGAATGCAAAGCAGGTGGGTGAAGCTAGCAGACTGGCCTGTGGGCTAGCCCAGCAGCCCGCACAGCATAACCCAGTGTCTCCCCTTGTCTTCCTAGGAGTATAAACAGAAGCTTGCGCGAGTAACCCAGGTCCGCAAGGAACTCAAGTCCCACATTCAGAGTTTGCCAGACCTCTCCCTGCTGCCCAACGTAACAGGGGGCTTGGCACCTCTGCCTTCTGCTGGTGACCTCTTCTCAACTGACTAGGACAGGTATCATGCTCCAGGGTCCCATGTGTGCCAGAGAAAAGAAGCAAGTCACTGTTGGACACAGCCTTCTGGCCCTGGCTCCACCTCTTCAGCCAGCATCCGCCTCAGGAACGAAGCAGGGGACTGTGACTCATTCTCCAGCTCCTCCTGAACACAGTTAGGAGCCGTGCAGTTGGACTCAGTTTTGACTCGTATTTGCTAAGAGGACTGACTCTCTCCCCCGACTCATGTTCTCGTGCCCTTTCGCTTTTCCATTCTTAGCGCTCTCTTACTCCCGTAAGCCATGGAAATCATGTGTGTTTCTGGAAGCTTTCAAAAGAATTTTTCCCCAAGTGACAACACATGTCATAGAAGTAGCTAGCCCCTTTCTGAGCTAGGCTTGGCCAGGTTCAGAACAGGCTCCCAGTGAGGGACTCAGGCTGCAGGCATTGGCTTTCCTGGCTACCATCTGCCCACAAGGTTGGCAGCACAGCCATTAGGCAGTTTGCCACAAGAAGTTTGCCAAATTGCTGACCCTTCCTGACCATTACTTCTACTAGAGAGGTATGGTCAAGGAAGGTTAGGTGTGTTTGTTTTTCAAGCAATCTAGAGAATCTAGTAGTAAGATTCAAAGCTGATCTGGGACGTAAAGTCACAGTGCAGGTACAGAGTGACAGGGATCACAAGTCAATTGCCTGGTTTCTCCCCTCAGCCTTCCCATGCCACATATCTCAAGGGTCCCTGGTATCAGAGCACCTCCCTAAATCAGGACCCTCTGCCCCCTGGTGCTGTGAAGGTAGCTGTTCTGGATGGCGTGCTTGGGCCGAGGATGCTCCACAGGTTGTACCTGGGCTCTCGTGAATGTTGCTGTCACCCTTCCCTTGGGGACTGGAGGATACGCCAACTCCACCACATGGGCGTCCATTCACAGTGCCATGACTAAATCTGAGCAGCTCTGCAGATAGGACACTGAGCACGCCAGGCGGTTCATGCTGCTCTGTGCTTCCATGTTCCCGTGCAAGGAGAGGAGTCTTTATACAAACAGCTCACCTCCAGCAGAGGAAAGGGACGTGGGGAGACTAATTTGGGGTTTTAATTCCATTATCATGCCAGCCGACATTATGACTGAATGATGTAGTTAGGATTTTTATCTTATGTCTAGTAAAGATAGGGCTTGAACCTGAAAAATCTTTCTAATCTGGCAGGCTTATTTTTGACATTGGAAAGGGCAGAAACCATTTTGCCTTGGTAGTGTAATAGGAATTAGAGCCCGAAACTGAAGTCCAAAATCCATAAGAAGGATTTCAGTGAAGGGGCCTGAGAAGCCTCGTTATTTTGAGTTGCTGTTTTTAGGATCACCAAAAAAAGCACACGTCATTTTGCATGTTAAAGCAAACCTGTGTGTCACCAAGTAGGCAGCCCTCAGTGTGGCAGCGGTGGTGCTCAGTTCCAGTTAGAGCTGTCGTTCTCACTGAGCGCATGCTGCTGTTGGCTGTTCACTCTGCCTGTGGTTCTGTCAACATTGTCCCCAGAGGCTACAGTAGGTGTTTGCCAGCCACAGACCAAAAGACTGTATGTAGCAGCTCTGCTCTGGTCACTAGGAGAAAATAGGACAACATCACATATCTGACCGGCAATCAGTGCATAATTCTTACAGCAAGATCAAGAAATGAACCTGTAGCGATTATGTAAGTGAATGTGTTGGCCTCTCAACCCCTGTTACTAGCAGACTTCCGGTAAGGAAGTTGGTTTTGTTTTAATGAAATGCTTCGGTTTTAATCTTCCTTGTCGTACCCCCACTCCCACCACCAGTCTCCCAACCATGTGCTTACTCCCCTTGTTTAATTTAATGGAATGTCTTGTCGCTGAGAGTTGATCTAGCAGGTGGGGTGGGTGACTTATGGTTTTGTGTTTATTTAGGGCATCCATAGGCCTAAGGTTCTTCCCTTTAGGGTTGTATTCCTCAGAAAGTCTTCAGTCTTTTTTTTGTTTTTGTTTTGTTTTTCTTAAAGGATATTTTTAAAGCTTAAATTTGTATATTAATTTAGGACTTTATTTAGAAGTATAGGCTGCCATCGGTGGCAGCAGTATATTCTGAGATGTCTCATAGATATATATTTTTGAATAAAGATGGTGTTGTTGAACAACATTTTGTGATGTTTCTTCTCCCTGCCTTGTGTGGTAGTTGGTGATCATCCATGGAGAACACTGTCTGCCCAGACTCTCCCCCTTGGGGCTGTTAGCAGCACAAACTTAAAATAACAAGATGAACTTACTCTCCGGTTCTTTCTTGGAGCTTGATAGACAGCTAGCAGTTCACACTGTTGCAGAGAGAGCCAACTGCATTTCATCCTGGTGCCGGTGTGGGGACTGGCTAGAGCAGCTGGTGACTACCCCCAAACACGGGTGGCAGCTTGGGAGGTCTTGGCTGCAGCATTTCCATTCACACTGCCAGGCATCATGGGAGCCGTTTGATTTGCAGGATGGTGAAGCTGCTGTAGGAAAAGTGCAAAATAATCAAAACACCATCTTTTTAAAAGGTTTCTATGGGTTTCCAGCTAGTGTTGACATCTAGTTGTAGACCCGGTAACTGAGTATTCCTGGTTAAAACTCAAAGTAATAAAGAAGGCCCTGGAAATGGGGTGCTCTGAAGCAACCGATGTGTTTGGAGGATGGATACAACCGTCCTGCTAAATGATGGCGGTGTTACCTCCCAGGTGTGGGATTACCTGTTTCTCTCCTGATGCAAGAGACTTTAGTAACTGTGGTCCATCAAGACCAACTACAGCTAAAGTCCTAAGTTCACTGTCAGGAAAAATTGAGACTACATATTATCTGTTCCCTTTTTTTCTCCCTTAGATTTTTTTTCCATGTGTGTGAGTTGCCTGCATGTATGCATGTGCACCATGTGCATGCCTTGTGATTATAGACTAGGCCAGAAGAAGGCATTGGATCCCTTGGAACTGGAGTTACAGATGGTTGTATGCTGGGAATCAAACCTGGGTCCTCTGCAAGAGCCCCAACTACTCTTTACTGCTGAGCCATCTCTCTAATTCTTCCCCAACTCCCACCCTGTGTTCTGTCTTAATAAAAGTTGAATGTAAAATGCCAATCTCAGTAGACAAGATCTTGTGTCTCAGCCTTCATGATCTTGTTAATTCCTTTACTCCTATCTATAAATAGTATGTCCATAATTCTCTTGATTTTAATTAGCTTTTGATACTGTGACGTGACACTGAGGTCCTCACAGCTTGAGAAGGAGTTGATGAATGTGCCAAAACACTTAAACCTTGGGTGATTAGAGTCATTAACTTTGTGTGACCTTTCTGGGCCTGGTACCTCCCTCCCAGGACCTTGATTTCTTATCTCTGAACTGCATGGTACCAGATCATTCCAGGCTCTCAGCCAGCCCTGAAAGCTGAGGTTGTTGTTGCCTACATCACCTTAGAGAACTCTGGGTAGAATGTCCTGAGATGCCAGTAATACAAATGAGTAAGTAGGGTCCTGGACCTGCTAGGTCGGCTTCCATGACACCTTGGAGATTTGTGTCTACAGGAACAAGGACCAAGAGAGATTGCCAAGACCAGGAAGGTGGATGATCACTGTGGCTTGCCAGCTGTCAGCTACATTGGGCTCTTTTAGAAAAAGCCATTTTCTGGCCTGGTTTTGCTCTTTCTCCTAGAATAATTCATCTAACTAAACTTATTTCTTGCCGCCTCTGTGAGGTTTCCATTTAAAAATCATTCTTCCACTCTTGGGCACAGATTCAATTAAGAATCCATTATTCTCCTGCACAGTAGGTTGGGATTCATACAGCTTTATGTAGTGTTGAAAGCCCAGTTTGTTCAATTTTTTAGACCAAAATAGTCATTTTGCATTAAAAATTTATTCCTACCACTGGTTTGATAAATATTAAAATTAGCATTATCAATCAATTCATCTTTTTTTTTAAACCAAGAAGTGGCTTTGAAAAGTGCTGTCTTGTCCCTCACTGTGATGACCTTGGGTAGGTCTCCTGGTCACTTAGGCCCTTGGCTGCTTTCCATAGAAAACCTAAGTTGCACAAGTAACTGCTAAGGTCCTTTGAAGGTCTGAAGTTCAAGGCCTGGGCTTCTGAGCATTTTTTGCCTCCTGAGACTTCCTAGTGAACTCGGTGCCCGCATAATACCCTCCATAGCTTTTTAAATGTTGGTTATCTGCATGAATTCTTAGTTATGAACTAGATAAGGCAGTTACAGACATCCCTATTGATAACTTAGCACAATGCCTGTCAAACGAGACTAGTGCCAGGTCTGGGACAGATGAGCACAGTGATGGCGACTCTGTTAAATAATATATGTATTTAATAAGGTATTTACATGCATGTGCGCTGAGAGGCTAAAAGTAAGGTGTGTTGGAAGGCTGTATACCATATAGGTGGTGCTTACAGTAAAGGGGGTCAAACCCCATACCTCTCTCACCCCCTCACTCATGGGTGAGGCATTAGAACCAAAGGAAGATATGGGGGGTAAGGATTCCTTCAAAGAGCACCACTGTCAGTGTGTGGAATCTCACATCAGGGAGCAGTGGGTGCCAACATCCTCTTTCCCCAAGACTGAGGCCAACATGAGCTGAGTGGGCCCTGTAGGGTGGCAGTCCAGTGGACTACAATGACCCCTGCCTGACAAAATCTAAACAATACGGTGCTAGTAGCTAGCTAGGTTCACAGATGAGGAGTCAAAGAAAAGATGTGCCCCAGTCTGGTGAGGCCTCCACTCCTGGGGTCTGTGAGGTCAGAGTGGGGGAGAGCAGCGGCCACATTCTGGCATACTCTAACCTTATATGCTGGGTAAGGACCATGCGTGAGCTAAGAGCCAGGGAGAGTACATCACTGGGAGAGCCTGCCATGGGGTGAGCCCTGGGGACTGGGAGAAGAGGGTGAGAACACCCCAGAGGAAGTTGTGGGGGCCAAGCCAGGTCTACTCAGAAAGTGCTGTCTCTTGCTTCCCTGACACACTCAGTTCCTGGAGGGGTTAGAAGCTATAATGAGGGCACCCTGCCCTGTGCTACTGTCTCACCCGCTGCAGACTTGGAGCGGTCTTGCCACTTGCATTGCAGCTTAGCTCCGTGCCTGTAGGTAGCCGAGTTGGGACCAGCTTGCACCTGCATCACCATGACTACTTCCCATTGAAGTGCAGAGGCCTGAGTTGTCCTTTGGTTGGAGGCTCTTGCCCACTCATTGGGCAACAGTGCTGCCTGCTGTCATTGGAGTCTCACCAACCTTTCGTTTATTGTGTTGGTGATTAAGGGCCTTCATGTCTCCATTCACTATTCTGTTTCTGCTACCCACTTTCGTTTCCACAGCATTAAGCTGTTAGTAAGCTCGCAAACTACCATTCTCTGTGTAAATGTGAATACACAAAGCACGATAGATCAATGCTGCATGCTGCATGTGTGATGCTGTGCAGCCAGCACCACCGTCCAGTTCCAGAACATTCTCACCCCACTTTAGGAAGCCAGCTAGCCATGAAGCAGTCACTCCCAGCCCCTGGCAAACAGCCTACTTTCTGTTTCTATGAAATTCCGTACTCTAGCCCTTAAGATAAATAGAATCACACAAATGTGACCTTTTGGGGGGCTTGTTTCACTTGGCTCAGTGTTTCCTGCTTGCTTTAACCTGCCTTTGTAGCAGGTGCCAGATTTCATCCTTTTCTAGAGCGGTGTGACATTCTGTTGCGTGGACATGCCACATTCTGTTCATCGGTTAATTTGTGGATGTTTGGGTTTTGCTTTGTTTTCTACCTCTTGGCTTTGTTGACTGAGCTGCTGTGAACTCATTTTGGTTTGCACACCTGTTCTCAGATCTTTAAGGTATGTGCCTCTGCAATGCTTTGTTGACTCCCATGGGAGGCCTTACCCTCTCTGAGTAGTGGATGGGGGGGTAGCAGGAGGGCACAGGGGGCGAGGAGGGAGGGGAAACTGTGGTTGGTATGTAAAATAAATTTTAAAAATTTAACAACAACAAAAAGGTATGTGCCTCTGAGTGTCATGGCCAGGTCACGGGATAATTGTTTGCTTACCTTCTTGTGGAATGTGTTCTCTGAGGATTAGAATCTGTAGAAATGGACTGAATTGTAAAACGGAACATATTAACAGCAGGAGGCTGGCTGGTCCTTGGCTTTATACATGCTAGAAAGCCAGAAGACCCAGGACCTGCTCACCCCAAGAAGCTGGAAGCCAAGAAGCTGGAAGCCTCAGAAAAAGAGGGACAGAGTTGACTCGGTCCCAGTGGGAGGCTGAAGACCTAGAGGCTCCCTGGAGTCTCTGGTTTGAATCCCTGGGTGATGGTAGCCATAGTAAATGCACTCACTCAGAAAGCGTGTGCATGTGCTGCTTCCTTCCGGTTCCCTTCTTGGTTCCACCTGGGTCTATTGGACGGTACTATCCACGGTACTATCCATATTCAAGCTGGGGCTTCGCCCTTTGCCTGCTCTCACACAAGCCTGGTCTCCTGCAAGGCTCCCTGAATCTAGACTGCAGGCCGCTTTCCAGCCAGTCAAGGTGACAAGATTAGCCGTTGTGAGTAGCTTTCCACAGCAGCTGACTGTTTCCATCTGTGCCAGCGATTTGGCAGTAGTCCAGTTTTCCTGCATTCTCCCTGTTACATGTAAGAGCCAATCCAAGAGCGCGAAGACTTACTTCTGTGTTCCTCTAAGATTTAATATCATCCTTATACATAGTAAATGACCATTATAAATGTATATACTTCTGAGATAGAGGAAGGAGGTGGTGGAAGGGGTTGCTTTTGTTTAACAGATAGTTCCTCCTTGTGCACAGAGACCATCAGTCTTCTGCTAAGGCCTGCAGTGGACCGAGTGAGACCCGCACCTATTTTGGAAGGCAGCGTATTCTACTTGCTCAAACTCTGGTTTCAAGTCTAATCCTAACTAAAAATACCTTCACAGAACTATCCAGAATATTGTCTAAATGTCTGAGCACTTCTGCCTAACCAAGTTGACACAATTTTTTTTTAAAAAAACTTTTAATATTTTGTCTGTTTATGTTCATGAATGTTTTACTTCCACATGTGCCTGTACAGAACATATGTGTCTGGTGCCCTCTGAGGTCAGAAGAGGGCATCAGATCTCCAGGAACTGGAGCTGCAGATGCTTGTGAGCCACTGTGTAGGTGCCTCTGTCTGCGATAATGTGCTGCGATAATGCCACCACTCCCAGCAATGTGAGTATATCCATCTATTGTGTGTGTGTGTGTGTGTGTGTGTGTGTGTGTGTGTGCTAAAAACATTAGAAATTCTCTTCTAGCTATTTTGGGGCATCCAATAAAATGTCCACCATAGTCATTATACGTTGTCATGGAACATGAGCTGTTTGTTATTCTCTGTTCTGACTGAGCTCCCAAACCTGTCAATCATCTGTCTCCAGCCCTCCTGCCACTGTTCTGTTCTCTACATCTCTGAGGTCAGTGGTTTGCCATCCACATATGAATATGAGCAGTAATTGTTTTTTCATGTGGACACATCATACACACACACACACGCATTTCATCCATTTGTGGTGGTTGTGAGCCACCATGTGTATGCTGGGAATTGAACCCAGGTCCTTTGGATGAGTAGCCAGTGCTCTTAACCACTAAGATATCTCTCCAATCCTTTTAAATAATTGCATTTCTTACTGTGTGCATGCGTATGTGTTATTGAGGGGTAGGAGCATGTGCAGTGGCACGCTGTCAGAAGACAGTTCTGTGGAGTTGGTTCTCTGTGGGTTCTGGGACTTGAACTTGGGTCTCCAGGCCTGTGTGGCAAGCACCCTTACCTGCTGAGCTGTCTTGCCAGCCCTATCTTGAGAACCCTGCACAGTGCTTCCTGTTATGAATATACTAATTTTTGTGGCTAAGAGCTCCCCTCTCTCCACATCCTTGTTGGCATGTTTTATTTTTTCTCTTCTGTAAGGGTCATTCTGACTGTTCCAAGTGGCAGCTTATGGGTTTGATTTACAGTACCCTAACGACACATGATGTTGGATATTTTTTCATATATTAATTACTTTGGAGACTGGTTTCTTTTTCTTTTCTTTTTTTTGGTCTTTTTTTGGAGAAATTCTATCCAGAGCACTTGTCAAATTTTAATTGGATTATTACTGTTTTGTTGTTGAATATTCTGTTTGTTCTGGACACTAATCCCTTCCTGGATGAATAGTTTGCAAATATTTTCTCCCATTCTCTAGGCTTTTGTTGATTGTTTGAAGTTTGATACAATCCTATTGGTCAATTTTTGTTTTTGTTTCCTGGTCCTAGCAGTATTTGTGGAAAAGACCCTTCCCCTTGAATGGTTCGACTTTTTTTTCTTAGAGCCATGCCCCCACTTTGGACTCTGGAGACAAGGTCTTATTATGTAGCCTAGACTGGCCTCTAATTCTCTTGACTTTGCCTCATGAGTTCTAGGATTACAGATGTGCACCACCACATCTGGTGCCGAAATCCTGAACACTTCGAAATGGGAATTTAAAAGTTTCCTTGGTCATGTGATGACTTAGTCAACCCAGATTAGCTTTAAAGATGGTCTTCCTAGGGCTGGAGAGATGGCTCAGAGGTTAAGAGCACTGACTGCTCTTCCA
>LOJH01038638.1:0-11154 GCA_001685095.1 Ellobius talpinus | reverse complement strand
TCATAATAATCAGGAACTGGAAACAACCTGGATGCCCCTAAACAAAAGAATGGAAATCAGTAAGGCAGTTTCTCAGAAAACTAAGAACGGTTTACTTCAAGAGTCAGCTCTATAATGCCTGGACATGTACCCAAAGGATGCCCCATTCTATTCATAGCAGCCATATTCATAATAATCAGGAACTGGAAACAACCTGGATGCCCCTAAACAAAAGAATGGACAAAGAGGATGTGGTACGTTTACACAGTGTTGCTCAGTTGTTAAAAACAAAAACATCATGAAGTTTGCAGTCAAAGAGATGAAACTTGAAAAAACAACCCTGAGTGAGGCAACCCAGACCCAGAAAGACAAACAAGCATGGTATATACTCACTTATAAGTGAATATTAACTGTAAAGCCAAGGATAATCATGTTATGGTCCACAGAGTCAGAGAGGCTAAATAACAAGGAGGGCTTAAGGAGGCTACAAAGATCTCCCTAGAAGAGAAATAGAATAGATTTCATGGATGAATTCAGAGTGGGTGGGACTGGGAACAGGAGGGATCAAGTTGGGTCAGAAAATTCTGGGAGAAATGACTGGAATTTGGGGGTTGAGGTAGAAACTTAAGGTAATGGAAACTCCATTGACTCTTTGAGAGTAACCCTAGCAATAACTCCTAGAAACTGGGGACACAGAATCTTTGCTGGTCATCTTCTGTAACCAGGCAAGGCCTCAAGTGGAGTGATTGGGACACCAATCGAGCCACAGAACCCTTGAACTACAGTTTGTCATGTCTGCAGCATGTTCTCGGACAGGAGTCTAGCAGAATCATCATTAAAGGGACTGGAGAGACTTCATCCAGCAGCTGATTAGGCAGAGCTCAGGGAGTTCCACTGAGGAGGGGTAGGAAGGATTGGAGTATCAGAGAGGTCAGGGATACCACAAGAACATTGCCAACAGAATCAACTGACCCATACTGACTGGAGCTCTCAGTGATCAGGGAGCATGAAGGTTTGTTAGATCTTCTACAAATTAAGTTATGGCTGAAAAATTTGGTCCTTTTGTGAGATTCCCAACAGTGGAAGCAGGAGCTCTCTCTGACTCTTATTCCTGCTTATGGGACCCTTTACATACTATTGGGTGGCCATGTCCCACCTCAGTTTGATGACATATGCCTGGTCTTATTGCAGCATATTTTTCTGTGTTTGGTTGATGTCTCTGAGTGACCTGCTCTTTTCTAAGGAGAGATAAAGTGAGAGAGATCTGGGCGAGAAGGGAAGTGGGCTAGGGGAGAGAATGGGAGAAGTGGAGAAAGGAAAAGGCATCAGGATATAATATATGTGAGAAAAATAAAATATATATTTTTATTTATGGTATGTATCTGTATGTCACATGCAGGCAGATCCCATGGAGGCAAAAGAAGGTTTCAGATCCCCCTAAGCTGTCATGATAGGTGGTTGTGACCAACCTGAGGTGGGTGTTAGAAGACAATTTTGAGTCCTCTAGAAGAGCATTATGCACCCCTAATTGCCGATTCATCTCTCCAGACCTCTAAACATCCTTAAATCAGATGTAAATTCCAGGCAAGCCAATAGCATCAGCATATAAATCTAAGCCTTCCCAAAATTACAAATTTTTAAAAACATATGACATAGTCTGTCTGTCATGGAAGGTCCATGAGAGCTGAAAAGGCTTTGAGGAGAGAGTTCTGTGGGCACATGCACATGTCAGTTCCACCATACCTCAGGGTAGGAGGCACCATTCTCACAAGAATGGTTTCTAGGAATGGGAGAGATGCTATCTAGAGTGCCACACTAAGACTGCCTTTCAAAGGACTAACTCATAATGGTGAAGAGTTTGTAATAGGAACATGGGGCTAGATAGCATTGTGAGTGCTTCAGCAGGCTACCATGCTGGAGCTTGTGGAGTTTGGTACCACACATGCTTGCATTAAGGTTCTGGTCTCTCTAATTTCCAAAGCTACATGAGCACGACAGGTTACCATCTCCAACTTTTAGTTACTCTTGCATCCATGCCATGAGCATAATTTTAGACCTTTGTAAAAATTGAGAAACTGTTGTGAAAATTGAAGTGAAAGTGCTCACTGATACCTATTGTAGGGAGAGCAGGGCCCTTTGTTTGTTCTGCCTGGCTAGCTTAGACCCAAAATAATCACACAGAAACTGTATTAATTAAAACACTGTTTGGCCATTAGCTCTAGCCTCCTATTGACTAACTCTCACATCTTGATTTAACTCATTTCTATTAAATCTGTGTTCACCACAAGGTCGTGGCTTACCGAGAAAGATTCAGCATGTCTGATTCTGGCAGCTCCATGGTGGCTATCTCTGACTCTTTTCTTCTTCCCAGAATTCAGTTCTGTCTTCTCCGCCTACCTAAGATCTGCCCTATAAGGCCAAGTAGGTTCTTTATTGATTAACCAAAGAAAGCAACACATAAGCAGAAGGACCTCCTATACCAGAGACCCTTCAACACAAAAAGTTCTCAGTTTTTAAAGTGTCCTAGCGAGCTTTGCCAAGGCAGATGACAGTGTCTTGAAAACACTCAGAGCTATACAAATGCCAATACTATAATCTTAGTTCAGCTGTTCACAGGTAGAAAAATGTTTTAGCTGGTCCATAAACTCATGATGAATCAAGAAGATATTTTTTCTTTAAATATATACTGAAATAGTAATTGTCATTCTAGCCATCAATTATTAATTTTTAAAGAAAATTCTATGTTTACCATTATAGTGCAGATTGAAATCATAAAACATATCTGTGAAACATCATCTGACTGAGGAAATAGATATGGAAGTTGAAAAACATCCTACAAACAAGACCATGAATTGTCCAGAGCAGATTCAGTAGAAAAGCTTCAAGGAAAGACATAAAATATTTCAACACAGGCCATACAGAAAAGCTTTAAGAAACTGCTGACTTCCAACCAAGTCTTGCAATAAAATTAGCATGTCACCTTGCATGGGAAAATGGTCACAAGCCAGGCTATGTCTCATCCTAAACAATGACAGGGAGATTTGAACACATTGTGCTTGGCAAAAACCAGACACCTTATGGTACTGGAGATTAGAGTATGAAAGATGGAACTGGCAATGAGACAGCCCAGCCATCACCATATTTGAGCTCAATGCTCTTCTTTGGACTTGGGCTCTGAGAATAGATGCCATCCTCCCAAAGAATTTATAGAACAAGGTTTTCATTGTTTACATGGTGTTTCAGCATTATACCCCAATCCGCACAAATTCTTCTTGGAATCCAGTCATAATCAGATCTGCTTTACATAAAAGAAAGTTAGGATTGAGGGTAGAGTATGGGAGATTAGTTCTGTGGTCTTTTTACTTTAAAACAGCAATTGTCCCAGTTACTGATTGCTGCTATTATATATCCACTCAGTCTTCAGGCAGTGTGATAGGCAGGTGTGTTTTAATGTTGCTGAAGTCAATAGCACATGTAGGGTCCTAGGAAAAGAGTTAATAACATTTAATAGCAAAAGACACAGATAACTGAGGAGAAGGTGGTAATTCTAAAATTGTCTGTATTAGAGTTGGACCCTGACATTATTATTTTTCATATATGATTTTTCACTAAAGAGGCAAGAAAAATTCATCCAGTATTTAAATTTCATTTTGTTATACACTGTCAAAACACACGGCACCTTTGGGTTGGATCTTCATAATAATATAATAGAGATTGCTATGTACATTCAGTATAAATTAAGCCATTCTTTAGTGGTACTTATCACTGGCTTGAAGTCATGTTTTGCAGGATCTATAAACATTAGAGCACTGTTTTTCCAGAGTGTCATGTAGAATACCCATGTACAGGTCATATATTTATCTGTACAATCTTTGAAGTCTTTAGAGCTCTCATTTTAGATGCTTATCTCATCATTGATGCATAGGGAACAATATTTTATATTCAGGTTAATAAATAATAAATAATGGCAAATTTGAATGATAACAAGCTATCAATTAAGCAGGGAGAATACACTTCCTTACGTAGTATTCCAGCACTGAATGACCATATCATGGAAATGATGTAGGAACACAGGCAAACATTCCTGATGAGACACCACAAGAGAACATCTATTGACATCTGCTTTGTAACTACCAGTGTGAAAGTAGCAAGAAAACAGTAAAGGATCAACAAAGAAATACATTTGCTTGATAGGAGATAACACACTTCTTTAATTTTTATTTTATAATCCTATATTTATAATCAACATTCACAAATCAACCCTCATTTCAAATGTTGATTTTCCAGCTTGATGCGGAGTTCTGAGATATTCTAAAATGTTATATAATCTTCCTAATCAGATGAGCAGCCTCCACCTTCACTTGGAATTCCACACACTTTCACCTGAGAATAAATTCTTTACACATTTGCAATGAGAGGAAGTTACAGGAGAGGTGGGAAGATGTTATAGTGGATTCTGGGTCGGGATGGGGGCCTCTCATAGGAGAAATTTGGTCCTATAGCCTGCACTTTCAGAGTTGACATGGAAAAGATAACAGCCTTGATATTTCACTATTTTCAAAGAAATCTGGAAATTAAAAATTATGCCTAGCCTGAAAGATTTCTGGGAAGAAGATGACTGAACATTCATTGTCACTGTGGCAATAGGACCAAGTTCAAAGGGAATCAAGAGGTCCACAGAGGCATCAGAGGAGACACGACTCTAACAGGCACAGAAGAGCTAAGCCTGGAAAGCACTGTGTCTGCACACAATATGGAAAAATAAGATGGGTAACTGATAATTTGTGATTCCCGGGGAGAAGACATGTCTATAGGGCACTGTGAGAGATTGGGATGCATAGGCATTTGAGAGCATCCTGCCTCTCTGAACACAGCTGTGAGTGCTGATCATGCTGTGACTGTGAGCAAATGCCCACAAAGCAGTGGTTCTGCCTAACCCTGTGCCAGCGTTACATAGGGGTGAGTTCACTGACTCCACCTCTGCTCTCATCTCAGAAGAGAAAGGGATGTGCAGCATTGTCCAACAACAGGGGTGTAATCACCTAAACATTTGAAGATAAAAGAGGAAATACAACTCATTCATATTCTCACTATTAATATAAAAATATTTATTTCTATAGCCATCATCACCACCATTTATCGTTGGTTTATTTATTTGATAATAGCCATTCTGGATGCAATGTAATGGAACCTGCATGCAGCTTTTGTTTTATTTCCTCCGTTGCCATAGTTGTTGAATCTGTCTTGAGGTAATTATTGGCTATTTTGCACTTCTTTTGAAAGACATCCATGAAATGTGTGTGCCAGATAATTGATCATTTTGTGATATGTAGACTCTAAAGAAAAGTAACTGAAGACTACATGAGACTGGAAGTGGGTCATTAGGGAAGAGGAAGGATGTTACAGAGATGGAGATGATGGAGGATTAAGAGAGTACACATGCAATTAAATTATGTAATATGTAGAACTGAAATTGCTACAGTGAAATCCACCAATTTTTACAATTTATATGTGCTAATATTTTAAAGAGTAGAAGAATTATTATTTTCAAATAAATTTCAGTTTTGTAGTTGTTATAAACTGATATAGAGAATAATTAATTCACAGAGGATCAAAAGTCCTGTCCTCTTACAGTGGCTCTATAAACACCATTGAAAACAGTTCAAAGTTCTGTGTTGAGTTAAGGTTGCACTACTGAACATGGTAGCGTTGCTCCAGACACTCACAATTTAGCTTCTAGAATGATGCTGTTAAATGTTGGAAGTAAACCCAAGAGCTTTGGATCTTCTGTTGCTGCCACTTTCCTGTGCTGTAGATTAAACTTGAATTTGCAGCTGTGAGATGCATGTGCCAACTACATATCACAGCTTCTCCTCAATGTCCTCTCCAGGCTGTTCCTCGTGCTTAATTATAGAGGAGCTGGCTGTTTTCTTCCTCAAAGAGACAACTCTTCCAAGGCATGGTAAGTGATTTGGTGCCCCTGCCAAATGCACTTAGTGTACCTGACATCACACAGTTGAAGCTGACAGCTCCTTTGAGTTCCATGCTCCCCTCAGATACACATGCTACAATTGGTCTCCCAGGGCTGTTGTCTCTTAACCTTAGCATGAACACAGCTGCACAAGAGTCTCCTGCTGCAAGACAAAGCAGGGACTTAGCAAGAAGCAAATAATGAAAGCTAACTATAGACAACCCCCTCTCAGTAGGAACAGATTATGTAATTTTTAATGAAGACAGTTTCCTGAGAAGACACACATAAAGCAAAATTAACAGAGTAGGAAAAAGGAAAAGTTAAAGTTGGAAGACAGATTTATGCCAACACATGCATAAAGCACAACAATAAACACAAAGAAGAGAAGACAACAACACATCATGGCCCATCTCAACCCTATTAACTCCTGACCAATTGAAACCAAAGACCTTTAGAAAGCTAAAATGTCGGAAATAATTCAGAGTTACAATATTTAAAAGAATCAATAACCAGGCACAGGTTTAAAATAAGCATAAGCAGATGAGTGAAGGAAATCAATTCAAGGCCCAAATGATTAATTTAGTGAAGACAGAAAAGTTAGATATTTGCAAAATTATTTTTAAAAAAATCTATAGATGTAAAAATTAGCAAGGAATTTGAACAAAAATTAGTCAAACATAAATTCTGAAAATGAAAGAGTCAACTAATCAAAAACACATCAGGAAGAATCATCAACACATAAGACTGAGCAGAGGAATGCATTTCAGGGATGGAGAATTATGTCAAAACAATAATGTTTATTAGGGGTAAAAATGAATATTACTAATATATTCACAAATCGGGGTTACAGTCAAAGGACAAAATCTAAAAAGCCAACGTATAGCAGAAGAATCTGTGAGAAAATACAAAGTCACAGGCAATTTGTGATATGAAATTAAGTCACAAACCAAGAGGAAGGAATCAAATCCAAACACAGAGGACACTTAAAATTCCAAATAGGCATGAGCAGAAAAAATCTTCTTCAAGGCACAAAGTAAAGGAATAACATGAAATGCTATAAGAAAAAAATTCCTGATCCCATAAAAAAGGCAGAGATATGAGAATAACAGCAGAACTTTTTTCAGGAACTCCAAAGCTCAGAGAAGCATGGAATGATACATTTCAGCTACTGAAAGTAAAATTTGTCAACCAAGAGTAGTTATCTCTTTAGCTTGATGGAGAAATAAGAACATTTCAAAAAGGCTCAAATTTGGGCAATTTATGATAAGTAACAGTGCGGACTTTTCTGATAGAAACACTCTATGTGGAAGAAGAAGGCGGTTTCAACCACGAGAACAGGAAGAAATGCAGTTCCAAGAAAGAAAAACACAAATAAAGAATACCAGGAAGAAATAAATCACGATAAACACCTCAAATGTGCAAATGCTTAGTGCTAACAGTGAAGAGCGATGACAACTACCAATAGCCCAAATTACTAGAATATTAAATGACAAAATTTAAAGAAATATCAAACCACTCACAATAATAATCTTATCAACTTACCAATTAACAGACACAAAGAACTAGAGAGATGACTCAGCAAATAAAGGCACCGGCTTCTCTTTCTGACGACCTGGGATCAATTGCCATTGCACACATGGTATTCTGCAATGCCAGTCCACTGGACTCACCATCTTTTTCTGGCCACCTTGGGCACCTGGCCTCCACATGGTGCAAAGACATAGATAAATCACACACATAAAATAAAGCAAAAGTTAAAATGATGCAGACTAGTTAGTTGAATTTAAAAATAGGATACAGCTACCTCTAATTCATTGAGATAACAGAGACAAAAAGATGCTGTGAGTTGAATGATAGAATTCCTTCACTGGAGATTTGCATGATATTTCATGTTAGGGTGCAACAAAGTTATAACTCAGATGAAGTTCCTTCATATTACACCTTCCAGGGTGTATGATAAGGAAATTAATTTACATTTTCTTGCTGTGTGCTAGCTTATATAATTAATTAATTAATTTAGTTTGTGTGTGCACATTCCATGGTGTATATAGGGGATGTCAGAGGACACCTTTGTACATTCAATTCTTTTCTCTCTATTTCATCTTTCCTTCCCTTCTTCTTTCTTTCCTTTCTTATTTCCTTTCTCTTATGGATCCCAGGAATTTAACTCAGGTCATCGGGCTTGGTAGAATGTGTCTTTACCTACTGGACTACTTTATCACCCTTAAGTAAATATGTCTTAAGACTCTTATAGAAAATTCTATTAAATAACTTAAGTCACGCTAATATTTCATAACCCTAAATAACATTTTGTATAAATTCAATTTAAAACATTTTTTGTATTTGACAAATGTTTCCATATATTCATTCCTGGGTAATTTTTAATTCATTACTTCCTCATATAATTTTATCTCCTAATATATCATCACCTAAATGAAAAATACCAGTCCTGCACACTTTATATTGAATATAACTACTTTATTGGATTATCTTAAAGTTTTCAGTATTTTTAAATTACTATCTTTGGTATTCCTACAGAAAATAGAAAATGAAGAAGAGATGATGATACATACCTGATAAAACATTATGTCTTTGGAACAATTTGAATCCCAAATTAATACATGAAAACATGATTTATGTTAAATAAACAAAAAATATGAATTCCATCAAGGTTAAATTGACTTGGGATTATTTACATAAAATATAGGCTGCTGTTCTCACCATCTGATAGCTACTGAATCAGTGATTCAGGGAACTAGTCTAGGACCATGCATTGTTAATGAGCACCCCAGTGACTGATATGTACAGACAACTCATGATAAATGTTCATTATGCTTGACATTGACATAAGTAAAAAATAAAAGTTATTATGCTCTTGGATAAGAAGTGAACTCTAATAATTTTCAATAAAATAGTTTATTCTGATCATCATATTAATTTTCAATTTAAAATAAATTCTCATGGGATCCCATCATGAAGTAAGAACCCGTCGATTTTTTTTTTCACTTCAGCAATACTAGACATTTAAGACATCTTCTGACTCTTTAATAACTTAGAGGAGCTCCATGGTTTTACCACTTTGAGGAATACTTCTTATGGGATTTGCTCTGTTGATGTGAGGAAGAGACAAAGAGGCCCTGTGAAAGAGGAGTTGTGTTGATGGGGTAGCAGAGATAACACAAATTCACCTAATAACAAGATCAGCTACATGATTTATGCAATGATAAGCAAAACAAAAATGCTTTGCTCTTTGTTCAGAGCCTATAAAGGATGCTGAAACAGTAATATCTGATATTAAAGCACACCTGGGGGCCTTGCAAGCAGAAGATTCTCTGTAACTCTGGATTGCAGACTCCCCAATCTGGCCCAGGATTTCATACTCAAAAGAAGCCACCATTTAAAACTAATTGTAGCCTCACCTTTTCATGTGCACACTTTTACCCTTTGGAACCATTATGCATAGAGTTTGTAACAAGATTGCAAATAGTAAAACTTTTGAAAGGACCTTCATTTTTCAAACGTTCTTTCCTCAGGTGACCTAATTATTACTTTTCCAAACCTAAAGCATTTCTTGCATAGTGATTTAAATTCCTCCCATGGAAACTGCTTTGCTTCTCCAAGTAATCTTTTAAAATATGCTAATGTTTCTATGTAGTGAAATCTTTGCAAAAATAAAGAAGCACACATGAGGGTAATTCCAAACACAGATTTTTAGGATGTCCAATAAAGATAAAAGTCATTTTCTTCAGTTGTTCTGGGAAACAAAGACTTTCACTTTAATATCTCAGAGTTATTCATCTTAACAACGGTCAAAGGTTTGAAACTTGGGATAATTTTGACTTTGTCAAGTTCCTTTCATTGTAGGATTTCTTTCAGAGGAAGGAAAATGTATTCTTATTCATCAGAAGGGTATTGGTGGAATTTTCTCATTTGGCCACCACTAGCAGAATATCCTGCTATTTTTTCATTAATGAAGAAAGGGCTTGGGGGGGGGCTGGTGAGGGAGACAAAACCCTTATATCACTGCATCTTTTTTAAAAAAAGGAGATGGGGCTCCCAAACACTATGCACTTTCTAAGCCTTCAAACTGTGTAAGTTAAGGATGCAGTCACAGAGTGGTCTGGATTTCCAATCTGATGGACATTACTATGTCCCTGAGCTTCCCACAGCAGAGTCCCAAACTGTCACCCATTCACCTAAGTAGCTTAAATCACTAATTTCTCATGATTAACAAAACCCCGTGCTCTTAATTTAGAACACAAGAGACAATTCACGCTATTTCTGAAGGAATAAAATCTCCAATAGAACTAGTCTTTGGAGGTCATTGGTGGTTGTGCTTTTTGTTTTTCCATCAGATGTAGCAATGAGAAGAGTGAAGGCATTTGATTAGCTATTATGTTCAAATTCTATTGAAGCGTACGTCTAGACAGCCTATGAAGTAAAGGTCATCCGTTTGATTCTGGAGTTCAGCCCAGCTTGGTCCACATAGTAAGTTCTATACCGAGAAGGACTACATAGTAAAACTCTCTATTTAAAAAAAAAGACCAATAAAAAAGATAAGATGGAGAAAAACTGAGAAAAGTAAAAATTACTACTTCTTGTCTCCATACGCACATCAAATATGAACCTGCATGTACACAAGTATACAGACACAGACACATGCAAATCACACATGCACACAGTAAATAAACAAATTAATGTTTTTAAGTGGCATCATACTCTTAAGTAATATCACTATTTTTAATTTGGTATATAGCCATGGATTTAATTTTTAAAGATTTATTTCTTACTTGTACATGGTTCTTAAAACCAGGCTATTTCCCACACCTCTAAATGAGTAATCTTTTAACTTAATTCCTTTCAGAAAACACAGTAAAAGCACAAAGTTAGTGGTTATAATGGTGTTTCCATTATTTCCTAGAAAAATTAAAAACTTTATTATCATTAGTGGCAATAGAAGATTATGGCTCTTAAAGTAAATACATTTTCAAATATTTCAAGATGATCATGGGAAAGGTGTCCCAGACAGGTGAATCTTAGACAACTCAACAATAGTAGGAAAATATTTTCAATGATTCATCTCAAGTGGGTTTAGAAGCTTCATCTGCACATTTGAATAAGTGCTACGACTAACCTAAGAATGTGTCACTGGGATCCTAGAAAAGCTAAATAAGAAGGTGAACCCAAAGAAAAACATATAGTTA
>LOJH01038635.1:0-15010 GCA_001685095.1 Ellobius talpinus | reverse complement strand
CAGATTACTAGATATGGGTTAATTAAGATGTGAGAATTAGCCAAGAAGAGGCTAAAACTAATGGGCCAGGCAGTGTTTAAATGAATACAATTTGTGTGTTGTTATTTTGGGGTATAAGCTAGCTGTGCGGGAGCTGGGCGGGACAAAAAGCAGGCCTGCTCACCTCATCATTACAAGAAAATGCATCTGTAAGATCTGGCTTAATAATTTCTTAATTAGTAATTGATGGGTGAGGGCCCACCCACTGAGGGTGGTGCCATGCCTGGGTTGGTGGTCCTCAAAGAAACCAGGCTGAGCAACCCATGAGCAGCAAGCCAGGAAGCAGCACTCCTCTATGGCCTCTGCCTCCAGGTTCCTGTACTGTTTGAACTCCTGTCCTGACTCCCTTCAATGATGAACAGTGATGTGGAAGTGTAAGTCAAATAAAACTTTTCCTACCCAACTTGCTTTCGGCGATGGTATTTTATCACAGCAGTAGTAACCCAACTAAGACAGGTAAAGAGAACATAAAGGCTGGAAGAAAAGACCAAAAAGAATGCAACAGTTATTACTGAGAAAAGTTAAAAAATGCCATTCGGGAGCTGTAGGAGATGGCTCAATGGTTAAAGCACTTGCTGTTCTTGCAGAGACCTGAGTCCAGTTTAAGCACTCACATCACATTCCCTGGAGGTGGATCTGACACCTTCTTTTGGCTTCTGCAGGCAACACGTATGCCGACACAGACACACAGACACAGACATAAATTAAAAAAAAAAAGAGAAAATAACTCTTTGTTGAAAAGAAGCTCTGCTGGGAGAGCTAGGTGAGAACAGATAGAAGGAGATCTAGGACCATCCAAGGCTCTGTTTCACGTCTGTACCATGAGGCAGAAAGGCATCACGAGGCAGAAAGGCATCACGCTATGCTCAAGCTACACTTTTTCCAGACTGTGGGTTAGAATAGAATACTATGTTGCGCAACAACTGTGACACAAAGGGATACACCAGAGCTAAGTTTTCCTTTCAAACTTCATTTCACTTATTATCACGGTGGGGGTAGAAATGCATGGCACATCCACGGAGCCAGAGAACAACCATATGGAGTTGATTCTTGCCTTTCACATTTACGTGGGTTCCTGAGATTGGACTCAGGTTTGAGTGACAGGCACCTTTATCATCTCTGGCCCCAGCAGAACAGCTGAAACACAAGTGTGCCTCCCCTGGAGGGATCAGTCTTATTCTATTTTAGCTAATTAACCAATTAATGAACAAATTTCTGAGACATGGTCTCAGGTAGTCCATCCTGGCCTTGAATTTGCTACACAGTTTAATATGGCCCTGAACTGCTGATCCTCCAAATCCTCTGATGCTGGGGTTGCAGGCTGGCAGCACCACACCTGGGCTACAGAGTGCTAGAGCTTGAAGCAGGGCTTTAGGCATGCCAGACAAGCATTCTATAAACTGAGGTTTAGTTCAAGCACTAGGTTTTGGAGAGAGATTATCCCTAAAAGGTCCTGGTTGGCCTGGACCTTGGAATGTGTGCATTTATGGCAATTCTCCCGCTTCAGCCTCCCAAGTGCTAAGATCACATGTGTGAGTCACCATGCCTGGCCAAGCCACAGACCCAGTTCTCACTGAGGAAGTCACACCTCTAGCCCTTACAGGTGCCGCTGCAGCTGCTGCTGATCCAGACATTTGCTGCTGCTGATCCAGACATTTTGAAAACCACAGCCTGTGCACGCGCATGCGCGCGCGCACTTACACGGATCCTAGCAGGTTTGGATTCGCTGGTTTCAGGTTGTACAGGTTACTGCCTTGTTAAGACGCTGACAGGTGGTCCTGTGTTGTGTCCCAGCTGAGAGGCACACTGAGAGGCACACTTGGGAGAACTCTCCCAGGGTTGGCTGGGTTATGAGTGCGTAGACAGGAATTACAGCTCTCAGCAAAGTGCAGCTGATGCTAGCTTGGTACTTCCCAGAAGGGAAGAGGAAGGGCATTCATTGTGGTGCATTTTCTCCTTAGGGAAGTCACAAAGGAGGGTGTTACTAAGAATTCAGAAGACTGAGTGAGCACCACGATCAAATGCTGTTGGCAGGCACTGGGCCAGTGGGGCCTTCTACAGTGTAGACACTGGCTCGCCACATGCACTTTTGTTCTTGGCCTCTTAGGATTCAGATGTAGCAGTGAGTTAAAAAAGACCAGCCTCTGCTTGCATGGAGGTCCTGTGGGTGGAAACTATAGAAATCACCCCCACTGTGCTCCAGAACTGAGTGGGGTGAGGAGGAAAAGGAGGCTGGAGGGAGGAGTGTCCAAGTTTTTAATATGAGCAATTGCAGAGATAACACAGAATTCCTTTCCTACAGTGGTTCTCAGCCAATGGAGCGTGTGAAACTCATAGGGGAAATTTAGGAAAACATATTCAGGGACACTTGATCACATGTCTAGGAGAGTCTTAGCAGTTTAATTTTAAAGTGACCCACGTCATTCTGATGGGCATCTGGGACTGCCAGCTACTGTGACTGACTGGTTGCTCCACAAAGACGGTAGGACTTGCCCACCAGTTTCCCAACAGAGCTCTCTGGAAGTGAGACAGGGTCTTGGGGTAGAAGAGGCAGCTCAAAGTTTCAACATGTACTACATTTTCATTTTTAGAAGTCCTTTTGTCACCATGGCACAAAGAGCTGACAGAAGCTCCTTGGTCTGCAGCCTTCTTTAGCAGGCAGTGTGGCTAATCTGTACCTTTTCTGCTTGTCATCTCAAACCTGATTGTTTTGGGCTTCTTCTTCCTTGGGAGGCCATGGTTTCACTGAAAGGATCAAGTCCTTGTTTAACTGTCCCTACTGTATTTGTACTAGGCTCAGATGGTTTTGGCAATCGGGATTCCATTTTGCATGGGACTTTTAAAGGCCTTCCTGTTGGGAAGTCTGCATGTTTCCACCAGTGCGCTCAGCTCAGTCACTCAAGAATGTGTAACTGAGTCTCACACTCAATCTGAGTTCATCTTCAGATATGTTTTTTTTTGTTTGTTTGCTTGTTTGTTCTACAGAGTAAAGTGTATTTCCAGTCCTTAGGATAATGGCTTACTGACTGGATTCACATGGAAGGGCATTACCTCCTGCTGTGTTATGTCCTGCCTCATTGGAGAAATATTCCCCAATAAAATGTTACTGGGCCTGGTGGCTCATACCTATAATCTTAGCACTTTGAATGCTGAGGCAGAGGGAGTTCAAAGATAGCCTGGGCTACACAATGAGACTGACTCTGTGTTAAAAAATACAAAACAAAGTCATAAGTAATGGAGCAGACAGCTACAAATTACCAATTTAAAAATATGTTTTATTTTAAATTATGTGTGTGTGTTGAGTATGTGCATCTAAGTGTTGGAAGGCTAGAATTTGGTACCAGATCCCACAGAGCTAGAGCTACAGGCATAGTAAACTGCCAGATGTGGGTGCTGGGAACCAAACCTCTGTAAGAGCAGTGTGTGTTCTTAACTCTCAAGCCACCTCTCCAGCCCAGCTGCCAAATTTTTATTTTATAAAGTAAAAGTGTTAAAGAGCTATAATTATCCAGGTGTGGTGGTACACTACTGGAGCCCCAGTGCTCAGGAGAAGGCAGGAGAATCAGGAGTTCAAAGCTATCCAGGTTATATCTTGTCTCAAAAATAAACTGAACCAAACCAAACAAAAAGAATAAAACTCCACTATTATCTGGGCATCATGTGTATAATCCCAACACTTGGGAGGCTAAGGCAGGAGGATCATAGCAAGTTTAAGTCTATCCTGGGCTATGTAGACATCTAGGCCAGTCTGAGCTATACAGAGTAAGACCCTGTCAACAAAGACAACCAAAGCACAACAAAATAGCCTACCACACACATCCCACAGAAGAGGGATGGAGCCATGCAGTGCCAGCACTGAGAATGACAGGTCTGGGGAAACTGACAAAGGCTTCCTCACCCCATGAGTCATGCCTGTGTGCAGCTCAGAAGCCATTCACCCTCTGTCCTCACCATCTGAGCAGGTCTCAGGTCCCAGGCTGGGGAATTCAGTCTTACCTTGCACCCAGAACAATGATGCCTAAAATTAGCTTAGAACCTCAAATCTGCCATTACTAACTAGCCAAGTCAGGGATGCTGATGCCGACCAGGCTGCTGACAGATAATTTAGCAGCAGCATCTTAAGCAAGTTTGGAGGAAGAGCTAATCTTAGCTGTAGGCTTGTAGACTATCAAAAGGCCTGAGCCACTCATACATATTTATCAAAATGCCCCTGAGACAGGTGTCTCTATGCTGCCGAGGTTGGCCTCGAATTCCTTCTTCAGTTTCTCAAGTAGCCACGACTATAGTTGTACATCACTGCACAGGCCTCAAAGCTTCTTTTCACAAGCCAGTATAAAGCCAAATATAGTACTACACATCTGTAACCTCAGTATTTGGGAGGCTGAGACAAGATCATGACTTCAAGGTCAGCCTGAGCTACATGAGAACAACTTGTCTTAAATGTATGTATGGATATAACATACATATGTGCCACGTGCACACACACGTGTACACATATGCACACACACACCCACTTGGTAGAGTGTATGGTAGTATGTATGAAGCCCCACATTCAAGCCTTCTACCTGAAACCCAAATTGAAGACACATAATAGTTTTAACAAGGGTATTCTGAAAAACTGGCTGATATCACTGCCACATAATTATGGATACAATGGGGTTACAATATAAAGATATTTAATTTGAGGGGGTAAGAGAGGAAGAGAGTGAAGGAAGGACAGGAGGGAGGGAAGGAGGGAGAGAATGAGAATATACACAATTAAAGGTGAGACCCAACTCTCTAAGTCTTCTCAAATTTTAGTTGCTTACCCTAGAGCTTCTGATCCAGTAAGACCCTGCAAGCTGTTTTCTAGCAAAGTCCCATGAACTGATGATGCTGTGGAGTGGCAGGGACCACATGCACTTTACCTCAGCCCATCTGAGGTCATCTGCTCTTCTTGGTGTCAACACTGCCCTGCTGAATGGAATTCTGGTGTCTAAATGATGTCTCTTTGGCAGTGTTTCCTCATCAGAAGCCAACCCCTTGCTCTAGTTCTCAGCCACGGAGCTCCATAACATACATAGTTCCTGGCCTTCACTGTAACACCATTCAACAAAATTCCCAACAGTCCTGTGCTGAGTTGTCCAAAAGACAAAGGCCAAGAAGGAAAAGCTGGACAGGCCTGGAGTGAGGTTTTCTTGGTCCTGGCAGAGATGGTTACTGGGGAGTCATAGCAGACTACTGACAAGCTGCAATCCAGAGGCATGGATGGGAAAGGATCCTCTTCTAGACAGAAAAAGACCAACAAACAGAACCGAGGCTCGAGTGGACAAGGAGCAGTTCACAATGGAACTCACTATGACACTTTGGGGCCTCACCTGCCACTGAGACTCAGAGGCTCTTAATCTACCCAACCTTACATATACTGCTCCCACAACCTCAAAAACTTTCAAATTTTGCAAAGGCCCCGAATTCTCTGATGCTGCTAGGTTGATACAAGGTTGTAGATATGTTGAGGGTATGACTGTTGGGAGGGTGGTGCATAAGGCCCTGCATTTGATTCCCTGTACTATATAAACTGGGTGTGGTAGTCTACTCCTGTACTCCCAGTACTGGAGAGATGGAGGCAGAAGGATCATAAATCCAAAGTCACTTGGCTACATAGTGGGTTCAAGGGCATCATGGGATACACAAGACCCCCCCATAAAAAGGTGGCAGACATAATTGTCCTAAGCTTTCTCCCAGCATCCCTTAAAGGAGGGGCTAAGAAAGTCTCAATGTGCAGTGGGATGTCCCACCTTCTCTCGGGTCAGCGGGGTCTACAATCTGAGCCAAATTAAGTCCTTCTGTGAAATGGCTGATAAAATGACTCTAAAAATAATCAGCTGATAATTTGTACTCTGTGAATGTTAATGTCTTGTTATGCAACTTCTCAGTAAAAAAAAACAAAAACGATACTTGTACAGAACAGGAAACCATAGGAACTACAACAACAACAAAATCAACTGATTTATTAATTCTTGGCTTCTCCTTATCAAAGGGAAATTCCATCCTCCTTTCTAACCCTGCCTCTCCCAGTAAACTGTGATCCTGACCCCAGAGGCCCTTCCAGTCACAGATACGGAAAAGGACCTGGGAGAGGACTTGGAGATAGGCTTCCTTGAACTGGTCCTGCTGTTACTTTCTTGTCGAATTTTGTTTCTAGTTCTCTGACCCTTCAAAGACACATACAGAGGTATGGCCCCCATTACATCCATGGCCCTCTGATAATACTGCCTTTCCCTCGTGTGCTGGCTGTTTTTTTTTTAATCTACTTGACACAAGCTAGAGTCAACAGAGAGAAGGGAATCTCAACTGAAAAAAATGTCTCCATAAGATCCAGTCTAGGCAAGCCTTTAGGGCATTTTCTTAATTAGCGATTGATGGAGGAAGGTCCAGCCCATTGTGGGTGGGGCCATTCCTTAGCTGGTGGTCCTGGGTTCTATAAGAAAGCAGACCGAGCAAGCCATGGGGAGCAGGTCAGTAGGCAGCACTGCTCCATGGCCTCTGCATCAGCTCCTGGCTCCAGGTTCCTGCCCTGACTTCCTTTATTAATGGCAGCAATATGGAAGTGTAAGCCAAATGAACCCTTTCTCACCAACTTGCTTTTGGTCATGGTGTTTCACTGCAGCAATAGGATACTTTGGTTGTCCATATGTTCTCAGAATCATGGATCTCCCTTTCATGCTCCAGAACACCATGTTTTAGGCTGGCGTGAAACTCACTATGTAGCTGTGGACGACCTTGAACTTCATACCCTCCTGCCTGCATTTCAAGCATTACAGACTTGTGCAACAGAGCCAGCTCAGAGGCAGGAAAGTTTAAGCAAATGGCTCTTATGTGCTGCCAGGACACAGGATGTCTTCTAAGTATGCTATTTGAAGAGCATTTGTTAAGCCATGAACTAAGAACACAGCCCTTCAAACTTGGGAATCAGAAGAGTCCACAAAAGATGAGTGCATCAGGGCTATCCCATGGGAAGGGATCAACATTTTTAAACTTCTTTCCTCCACCTCCATCCCATCTAGCCTTTGCCCAACACAGGGAGCAAATAAGGAAATATTGTGGACAAATACAGGACAAACTTACAAACACAAACTTGCAGTTATTTCCCAACAGACTGCTTCTGCTTCTTCAAAGAACTGCCCTGTAGGTGTGAGACTGGAAGGAACTTGCTCCATCCTCATACCCTAGCACTTGCTACCCCTTTAACTGAACCTGTTTCCCACAGAGGATCTGAGGCTTCTCTGACATCTTGAGGCAACAGTAGATAGCATAAAAGCACTCTGAGGACCACAGCTGGGTGGAAGGACTCCTCTCAGGACCTGGGCCCAATCTGTAGCCTCACCCTGAGAGGGACTGGGCCATCTCAGTCCCTTGCTAGTGTTACAAGACAATATGGAGGCTGTGTCTGAGCTCTGACATATGCACCTTAAGAAAGACCAAAGAGGTCTCCAGCAGCCCTGGACCACAGACAAACTGCAGGAGGCGTGGTCTGCAAGGAGGGGCTCCCAGTTGGCAAGTTCAGCAGAATCTGATTAGGCTGTAAAGTCCAAAATGGAGAGGAGTTAAGGGACTTCTGCCAGGTAAGCCACAGGTGAGCCTATGGGAAAGTGCACCCAGTGTTACTGTTTGAATGTCCCCGCCAAAGCTCACAGTGAAATTTAATCTCCACACAAGGCAGTAAGAGGATGGAATTTAACTGGGTGGTAGCAAACATCAGAGGAAGCTACAAGATTGAGGCTCTGATCCAGAAGGACAGTGGTTTTATAAAAAGAGCAGAGACACCTGGGCCAGGAAACCTACTTTGCTGTGGATGACGGTGCAGTAGGCCTTTGCCAGATGCCAATGCCATGCTCTTCCACTTCTAAAACTGTGAGCAAAACTATCTTCTTTCTTAATTATCTGTCTATGATGTTTCTAGCAACAGAAAATGATCTAAGACACCAAACATCTGCTCAGAAGCCCCGCCCCCACATGATAACCATCCCTTTTTTGCTATCAATTTTGTATCCAGACAGCTGCGTTTTCAGTGTTAGCTTTTTTCTCTTTATGATTTTTCAATAACTTTTCACAGTTTTTTATGACTTCCACCTGATCTTCTGAGGGTACTGCCTTTATCTTATAGTTGAAGAAATACAAGAAGAGGTGTCAAAATGAGGCAGAGGGAGTGACTTTGTATCTGCACTTGAAGGATTATTGCAAGAGTCATCATCAACCACAAACAACCAGAAACTGGAAAATGTATGACATTCTTGTTTTATATGGGCAGGGCATATCCTCAAGGGGGACCAAAGCCCCAGCACAGAGGCTGTATGATGAGATTAAGGTTGGGAGGGTCAGGCTGCAGACAGTAGGATACATTTCTGGAGGGCAATTGCTCACAGAGTTAAGAGGCTGTGGTGATCAGCACAGTTGCAGGTCAAGAGGTCTTGGGATCTGGCTCCACACCTCTGTATGCAGAAAGAGAATCTGCATAGGATGAGGAGAGTAAGGACAAGAAAGCCACAGTGGGCTGAACCATCCAATTCCTTATACTGTAAAAGGCTCATTTAGTTTTGCTTTCCTATCCAGAGTGGGGACATTACACACATAACAGGGCACTGCCATATAGTGGAGATGTCTGCTTTAAACTAAAGGCTCCTTTTCGGGCTAAACTTTGTAGGACAATGTTAAAACCAAGCCTCAGAAGACCCCAAGTGGCCTAAGTAACATGACTGTGTTGAAACAAACTCACACATATCAAATGAGCAACACAAATCCAACATCTCACAGCATAAAACTAGCACTTTCTGTATCTAATAGTAACCATTAGCCAACGAAGTAGGAAAGTGTGACCCAAGATGAGAGTGAACATTAATAAAAAAAAAGAAACAAATACAGAAATAATAAGTAATGAGAAGCACGGTCATGAAAATAACTCATATAAAATGTTACTCATGGTAAAAAATGAGAAAAAACTAAACACAAATACAGAAGATATAAAAGACAGAAATGAAACTTGGATACATAAAACCTCAAGGGATCTACCCTCACCCCACATGCTAATCATGAGCTCAGAAAGGCTGCAAGACAAAAAATCCGTAATGAAAGACACACATGGTGTGGACATTAAAACTATAGAACATCACTAACAAGACAAACAAAACAAAACAAACAAAACTCTGACTTATATTTTGAGACAGAGTCTCGTGCAGTTCTGGCCAGCTTCAAACTCACTATGTAGCTGAAGATGACCCCTATCTCCCGAGGGTAGGAATTACAGGTGTGTACCACCATGACCATGTTTATGTAGTCCTGGACATCAAACTCAGGGCTTATCCACGCTAGGCAATCAAGCATTCTCCCAACAGAGCTACATCTTGAGTCTCCCAGGTTGGAGACTTTTAAGTAAATGGAAAGTCCTTTTCAGTTCATGGATCTGAAAATACTACTGCTATGACGACAATACTTCTCGAACCGATCTATGCACTCAGTGTACTCCCTACCAAGGTCCAGTGGGCGTTTCTTTCCCAGTCTCTTAATATATTGATAAAACTGATCTAAAATTCATATAAAAATGTGGGGAACCAGAGTAGCAAAAACAATTTGGAAGACTCACTGGCATTTCAAAAGTTACTACATAGCAGTGGTAATCAAGACAGTGTGTTTCCGGCAGATGGCCAGGCATACTGAGCAATGGAAAAGAATTAAAAACACAGAAAGAGGCAGGAGAGATGGCTCAGCAATTCAGACCTCGTGCTGCTCTTCCACAAGACGTGAATTCAGTTCCTGCACCCGTTTGGTCTGCTCACAACTGCCTGTCAGTCTAGCTGCTGGGGATCAACTTCTTCTCTAGTCTCCAAGGGCATCCCACACACAAGTGAAATACACACACACACACACACACACACACACAAGATAATCAAGAATTCAAAATGAAACTCATAATTTATGGTTAGTTGTCTTCTTTTGACAAGGAAGCAGAAGTGATATAGTGGGGAATTAGTTCTTTTTAAAACATACACATGAATAGTCACATACCAAAGATGTGGTAGTTCTGTATCTCATACCAAATTAAAACAAACAAACAAAGAAAGAAACAAACAAACAAAAAAACCCTCTGGGGCTGGAGAGATGGCTCAGCGGCCAAGAGCACTGGCTGCTCTTGCAGAGGACTTGGGTTCAATTCCCAGCACCCACAACTATCTGTAACTCCAGTTCCAGGGGATCTGACACCTTCACACCAATGCACATGAAATAAATTTAAATAAATTTAAAAAATTAACCCTGAATGGATCATAGACCTATGGAGCTTTCAGAAGAAAATGGGTAAAATCTCTGCGATGTTAGGCAATAGGTCTTAGGTATGATGTCAAACACAAGGCAACAAAGCAGACTTTATCAATACGCAAACCTTTGTCCATCAAAAAATGCCATCAGAAAAAGTGACGAAAACCAAACCAAACCAAAAAAAAAACAAAAACCCAAAACCAAACCCCTTGCAGAACAGAAAAACGACATTTGCAAATGTGTAGTTTACAAGGAATTAAAATCAAGAATTAAAATTAAAATCATTTCATGATAAAAATAAGTTTAATTATTCTAATTTTAAAGTGGGCAAAGGAGGGCTGGAGAGATGGTTAAATGATGCTCTTCTAGGACTCAAGTTCAGCCCCAGCACCCACATCAGGTGGCTCCCAACCACCTGTAACTCCGGTTCCAGGAAATCTGACACCTTCTTTTGGTCCCTGTGGAGAACCATGAATATATATGGAGATACAGACACACATAAATAGAAATAAATCTTAAAAAATTGGGTAAAAGGTCTGAGCAGACTTTTCTCTAGAGAAAAATGACCAATGAGCATCAGGCAAGATGATGTATCATCAAGAAGGAAAGTCAAATCTCACACAGTAAATGCCATTCCCCACACAGCATGGTGACTGCAACCAAGCAATAACAAGTACTGGAGAAAAAGTGGAGAACTGGAGACTTCAGGTGTTGCTGGCAGGACCACCTTCTTGAAGATGTTCAGCAATTCCTTAAGAAGTTGGCATACAAACCCACAACAACTGTACTCCCATGCTCAATTTACTCAGAACAACAACAAAGCCCATGAATATTTATAGCAGCATTATTTATAAAAGATCAAATGTAGAAGCAAACCAAATGTCCATCAGTTGATAAATGACTAAAAAATGTGATATCTACACTGTAGGATATTATTTAGCAATAAAAAAAGAAAGAAAATGCATTAGGTTACAACATGGATAAATCTTGAAAACATTAAGTAAAACAATCCAGACATGAAAGGACACAAAGGTATGATTTCCACTCATGCAAAATATCTAGAACAGATGTATTTATTATGTACACTGTGTTCTGCCTGCATGAATGTCTGTACACCAGAAGAGGCAACCAGGTCTCATTACAGATGGTTGTGAGCCATCATGTGGTTGCTGGGAATTGAACTCAGGACCTCTGGAAGAGCAGTCAGTGCTCTTAACCTTTAAGCCACCTCTTTAGCCCCAGAACAGACTTAAAAAAGAAAAAAAAACCTATATGGACTGTAATTTAATAGGGCCAACTAGTTACTGGTGACTGGTAATGAAAGGCTGGAGGGGGAGAGGCAGAAACATGTAAAAGGACGGAAACCACAGAGTGCTGAGATCATCCTGCACATCGGAACAGTTCTTTCTCTGGGGTAGAAGTGCAAATCGGAAAGTTTCAGGACACGGTTCTGTCACAGAAAAGATACTCACTCCAGGTGTCACACTATGACCAGCATTTAATTTGGGTCACTGAAATGGCAGTGGACCCTTTGCAGTGACCAGCTGCACGGCTGAGCAACTCACTCCACAGGGACAGTCTCCATCTTCCTACTAGACAACATGAAACTGCAGACCTAAGAGTGGCCTCTGTACACACTACTGATTTGGGTCAACATGGCAAGCATCACTTTAATCTACTCATCCAATACTGCCCTGTGTAAGAGAGTTAGCTGCTTTGTCAGAGTGCACTGTTCCCTGGGAAAAGCAATAGTTCAGACCAGAGTTGAGTGTCTGGAGAAAATCAACTAATCTACTGATGGCAAAAACCTGAAAAATTTCCTTGAACTTTCACAGGTGCAAGCCCAGAAATCTGAAGTTCCCAGAAGACTCTAACATCTGTTCTCAATCCCCCCCTCCAGCTGAGAGGCTCACACCAGCTGTGTCACATTAGACAGGTCTGCATGCAGCTCTACTAAAAGCATATAGCCGAAGGATAGTGCAAATCATATTCAATTTGTTCACATGGAATTGGTTACATTTAACCTAATTAGACTGGATAACCAAAGCAGGTGTTTGTACATTGCCAATGTTTTTATTCTATGTAACTAACTGGTCAGCTACATTTCCTAGAAACTAAGCTGTGGAAGTTCTTAGGTCATAAAAATCATAGACTGTATTTCTTCACATCATGCATAGAGTGTTCACGTTCTGAGCAATCAAAACACAAGCATTGTTGACTACGCTGCAGACTTCACCATCTGACTGCCCTGGCACCTAAGCTGCCCCGGGGAGAGCTACAGCATCCAGCTTCTCATCTACAAACCTGAGCTGTAATACGGAGTGCTCGTATCCTTATCTAACACCCATCCACAAAGCACACCGCTCAGCAGTTAGACCACTTAGGATTCTGATTTCACTCTGTGAACTGGTCACTTTTAGGGCATTTAGGAAAAAGAGTAATAATGATAAAGATTCCAGTTGAAGGAGTGCTTATTGTACTTGGCAGAGTGATGAGATCTGACCTGTAAATCCCAACTAACAAAGAAACCACAGAAACAGTCCCCAGCAGCCTGCTACTGAGAAGTGTTAGTGTGGCCCTAAGAATGTCCGTGTTCAAAGGCAAAAAAGCAGGTCCCACCCAGAGTGGCAAGTGCTCTCTTTCTAGTAATATACCCTAGTTCCAGCCATGCTTTCAGATGGCTCCACACTTCCTTACGCTATAAAAACTGCGATTTAGAACTGCAGCATTGGGAATGAAGCCTGGGGCTGGATCCAGAAAGGGTGTTCCAGGGCTCCTGTGGGGGGATGGAGAGCCCACCTTAGGGCACACATGAGTTCTCTATGCCTCAGTGTGCTCACGTGTACAATGAAAGAACAGTAGCACTTCCCCCATTCAAGCACATGGAATGCTGGGTACAGTGCTTGCCCAAGAGCTAATAAGCAGTCAACAAAAGTTGGCCATTATTATTAACCATGAAAAGGGAGAGGAAACTGAAAATGATGTTGTTTTCTAGAACTGAGAGCAGAAGAGGCATCCAGCAAGCATCCCAGGGGCAGGGAAGCTGCCTCCAGAGACCCAGATACAAAGGAGCACAAAGCTAGGCCTGGGCACACAGACCCGCAGTCCTTACTACTCAGGAAGTAGAGTCAGGAAGATGCAAAGTTCAAGGTCAGCCCAGGAACCTTAGCAAGGCCCTGTCTGAAAATGAGCATAGAGTGCTGAGGACACAGCTCAGTGGTAGAGTGTGAGCTTAGCAAGTGCAAGTATCAGGTAGGAAGGACAGGTTTTTTAGCTAAAACTGTGATCAGTTCTTCATTAATCATCACCTTCAAGATCCGTATTTCAATAGATTGATGTACATATGAATACAGATAAGTATAAAACAATCTTCACAAAGTCAGTAAGATGGGGTTGGCTGGTAGGATATGCAGGAGGCTGAGTTCAGTCCCTAGCCTGGTATAAAACAATGCTAGGTTCAAGGTTATCCTTGGCTATATATATTAACTTTGAGGCCAGCCTGGACTACATGAGACCCTGTCTCAGAAAGAACAGCAACAACAACAAAATTCATAAAATGGGGCCTAGGAAAGGAAACATACACATACACACACAGCATAAAATGGATTCTAAACACATAGTATGATGTTTATTTAAATATGTGGTAAATATTCAACTCAATAGCTGTGAATAAAATTTAAGGGGTGGGTTTACAGGCAAATAGAAAGTCTATCTCTCAGAGCAAAGGGGATAATATTGTGAGAGTCTGGATATAACTGACCCCCATAATCTCATAGGGAGTGGCACTATTAGGAGGTGTAGCTTTGGTCTTGTTGAAGGAAGTGTGTCAGCGTGAGGGCAGGCTATGAGGCTCCCTATGCTCAGGATATCACCCAGTATCTCAGTCAACTTCCTGTAGCCCGCAAGATGTAGGATTCTCAGCTACTTCTCCAGCACCATGCCTACCTACACGCTGCCATGCTCCCCACCATGATGATAATGGACTGAACCTCTGAAACTGCAGGCCACCCAAATTATAAGTTTTCCTTTATAAGAGTTGCCATACTCATGTTGTCTCTTGAAAGCAACAGAATGGTTGTGAGTTGCCATGTGGGTGCTGGGAATTGAACTCAGGATCTCTGGAAGAGCAGTCAGTGCTCTTAACCTCTGAGTCATCTCTCTAGTCCATGCAACAGAAACCCTAAGACAAATATTTAGCAAGTACCAGAGAATATTTTAGTAAATAAATATTTCAGTGGGTATTTTCCTACCCAAGAACAAGTAATTTAAGTTGGATTTAAGATTAGAATTAAAGTTCTGTCTTTGCACACCCTTGCACAGGCCTGTAGCCCAGCCCCTCTTTCTTTGCACACCCTTGCACAGGCCTATGATCCAGCCCCTCTGTCTTTCTAGGCCCATTGTCTTGCAATGGCCTAGAAGCCAGTCCCTCTGTCTTCACACACCCTTGCACAGGCCTGGAAGCTGAGACTAATTTTCCTTACGCAGAAGAATGATGTATGCTAATAACAACAGAAAAGGAAAAAACAATACAGGAGACACAGTGTCCATGCAGATTTAAATCACTTTAAAACTCCAAACACAGTCCCAGATTTGGACTTCTTAAATGCAATTAATGGGTGAGGAAACCTCGAAAGATTCAGTTGAAGATTTAGAAGTACTATGATAGATGTTTGAAGCACAC